>ML119863.1:0-60435 GCA_003788565.2 Ascobolus immersus RN42 | reverse complement strand
ATTGCCCTGCTTGAGATTCGTCATACGAGCAATGGCCGACCATCGAGCATCCTCCTTCTTATCCACCAACGGAGTCCTGATCTGATCCCCAAAACGACGAATCAAGGCCTTCTTGCTCCTCTCATAGTCCATGCGGATATCCGACGTAAGCGATAAATAGTATTCCAAGGCTTCTCCGCCCAACGACTGTCTCAATCGCATCTTCTTGAGAGTGGAACCTCTTGCAGCAGCAGACGTCCTCTTCTTGTCATCCAGGACGGTCGATTCCAAGGCATCAATCCTCAATTCTTCCTCCGTGTCAATAGCTTCAAACACTTCCTCGATGAGTTCTCCCTTGCCATTGGAGAAGGTAATCAGAGGCTGAGTGGAAGTGTAGACCGACATCGTGGGGGGTAACACCTTTCTTTCTTTTGGCGAGTTCGAGGATAACGACACCGACTTTGTCGAGTTTTGTGAAGACGTGGTAGTGAAGTCGACTTGTACCGAATTTCCTTGAAGATTGAGACTGGCCAGAGCAGACAACAGATCTGGCTCCTCCTTTTCTCCCAGGGCAACCTGCTCGAAGCGAGGGGTAGACGAGCCGAGCGGGGTAACCGAGTTGAGTGACTGAGTGGACTGAGCGGACGAGGGTTCGATGACGTCGTAAATCTGTAACGACTGAAGACCCAGCCAATTGTAGGAGCCCGGAACTCTCTGTCGTGGTGCGGACGGGTCGGTGATTCTCCAATCTGCTAAATAAAACCCATCGTCGTCAGTGTCAGATTCCTCTTCCTCTCTCTTACTCTTATCGGCTAGGAGTTGTAAATACTCTTGAAGTCTTCGTTGTTCTTCGGGGACTCTTGACGGAGTGAGAGGCAGATGGTTGTTTGGGAGAGGAGAGAGAGGAGGGGAAGAGACAGGAGACGATGGGTATACATTCCTTATTCCCTCAGTTGGCAACACAATAACAGCTCTTCCTTCTCCGAGCAGCCACGTGTCCCATTCTTGCACTTCCGGAGGCCATTCGTCTTCTTCGTTCCTTGGTGATCGCGATTGCGTTCCCTTCTCGCCTGTTGGTGTCATCGTGTCGTCCGCTTCAGACCCACTCTCCGATGCGTCTGCCCCATACTCGGAGTCTCCATCCCCAACAAACTCCATGGCACTCTCCCAAGCCTCATCCGATGACGATGCCGTGTCGCTTCTGATTTCCGACTCCATGATCGTGTAAAAGTACTGTAAACGCGCTCTATCCGAAACTGAAAACTGCTGAATGATCCGATGATCTCGATACGATGCTGTGAAGTGCTAACAAAACGAAAAGAAAGGCTTTACCAAAAGGGCGTCGCTCTGGTCGAGTAGGGGACCAAAATGAGCGACACAAACTGAGGGTGGTAACTTTCGCGTTGTTATTGGTGATGTAACTGCTAAGGTCTAAACGCTCGCTAGAAAGCTATCCCACTGCCAAGTACGCACGAGCCACGCCATGTGCCCTACACCGGTTGCCTTCGCCAGTGGCTCTGACATTGCAGACGAGGCTATCGAGATGGCTCAAATTTACAAACCGAAGTTTCGAAGAATGGGATGGATTGATACTTGTGGGAAGGACCTACCTAAAATGGAAGGAGTAACCCCGCAAGGCAAAACCCACAAAGAATTGTCGACGAGAAAGAACTGAACGGCCGGAAGCAAGACATCTGCTCTCCGCATGACATGCACTATCCCGCTTTTACTCATGCCAGGAATTGAGTGACGATCTTCGGCATGCGTCATTCTCTATATGCTTTGATCTTCGAAGCTTCTCAGCATTGAATATGCGAGCATCCGGTCAGGAACAATCATGAGACTAACCAGGCGGACGCGTATCTCCTTTATCCAGATGATCGGCAAGGCCAATTGAATTTATTCACTCTTCCCTATTTGATCTGCCTGGGAGTTTGCTCCTGCTATCAATGTTTGACTTTAAGGATGCTCTGACCAGCTTTACTTAGCCCTCATACAGTTGCACTGGAAGCAACGACACTCTCCGGCCTCAGAGACAGCTACAGGGCTCTCTCTTCATCTACACTCTGACCCAGAGACGTAAAACCATGGAGCCCGCCTTGCCAAAATGCACTACTCCAACCTGTCAACATCGCAGTGCTAGTTACGTGTATACAGCCAGGCTGTCGTCCACCGTTGTCGCAAGCCCCATATTCAAATGCACATACTGCCGAGCCTCACAATCATGCAGCAATCTCAAGTCGTTCTGCAATTACAAATGCTCGGTATGCAAGCAGAGCGATGAGGGAAAGAACGACCTTCGGGTTATGGTCCCCGATTTCACCAGGTAAGAAGGACCCGGATAGCTTCTGCGCGCGTTCCTACTATGTTATCCATATGGGTACATGCACTAACGCGTGACTTATTTTATTCTCCAGCGTATTTCTGTCAAATACAATCGAAGTAATGGTCAAAGATCCGAGTTCAGACAACATCACCACCTACCATCTGCATATCGAGCGTCTAAGAGCCGAATCGGAATATTTTGCCGGCCTCATTCGGTTTTGCGGACGCGAAGTTGTCGAAAACGTAGTCCGCCTTACGGATACTATTGTCGATGGCCAGTCGAATGTGTTCAAGCTTTTCGTCGAGTTTCTATATTGCAATGATTACGCCATACCCGCGCTTCTCAAACAATATGAACCGGTCCTGCACACAATGACCTACATCCTTGCTGATCGCCTGCTCGCCCCTAAGCTGAAAACCCTCGCAATACAGAAACTCACCAACTTTCTAAGCGCCCAGGATACCTGCCTCGATGTCTTGGTTGTTATCAAGATGATAGTTGTGGTGTACAACAACACTTTCGAAAAGACGTACGACACGACGGCCCAAAATACCCAGAGGATCAGAAAAAGCGTTCCCGCAGCAGTTCAACCACAACAGCCGGCACCTCATCCCACCAAAAAAAGAAAACATGATGGGAAAAAGGTACCAGACTTCATGGACTTGGGTAAGAAGCGGCGCCTTCCTTTTCTGTTCTGAGTTGCTGGACCTCAATCAGAAGTTGTGGTTCAGGGTGATCATTATGCGCGCAGACGCTAACTCTTTCGGATGAACAGGCGCCGAGTTCGACGATGTTCCTACTGAGATTAAGAACCCGGACCCTCTTCGAACCCTAGTTTCTCGGTATGCAGCATCCAATCTGCCAGTTTTGAAGAAAGAGCCGAAGTTTCTGAAGCTATTTCGAGATTACCCAGAATTTGCGGAGGATATGATGCTTCATACTGAGATAGGCATGAAGTCAACTGCTCTGTGAACAACAGCTCTTGCTTCGAGAGCTGAGCAAGGGTCGCATCGGATAGAGTGTGGTTGGAGGAGGCATGACTAGCGTCCATAGTATGATATCATGTTGAAATTCAAAGGAATATCAGTTTGAAATGCGAGCAGTTTCAGATAGAGAATTGACGAAGCATCTCGGATGAATTCAAAGTGGAGATCCGTTGGATATCTTTGAGATTATGACAGCGTCGATACGGGGTAACGGCTCGTTGAGACTATCTCACCCGTACGTTGTCGGTACGTCGTCGGAAATAGCGGACTTTAACCGTTGACGTGCGTACTTTCTAAACCTTAAACACGATTAGCATTTCCGAGCTACTGAACTATAAGAAGATTATGCATACCGAGCTCTATTTTCCCTAGACCATCGAACTTCCTGCAGGTCGGGTAGTCTTCCTCGGTGTACCTTGAACCCTAGCTTTCGAAATGCTCTGGTCAACAGTCTTCGTCTGGTTGATTGCACTTTCATCTCCATGCACTGCTCTACAGCCTTTTACCAGCTTCGACAGAGACCACTTCCTATGGGGTCTTTTCAAGTCCACTGACTCCCTTGACTATTATATTCCCGACTCAACTCATCACATCACGACGATGTTTTGGTACCCTTACCGAAAAATTGTCACGAATGCGCCTGGGTACAAGACGCCGACTTACAACACTCATCCGCGACCGATCACGTCTGATACCAACCCAGTGCCGACTGGACAACCTCCCAGAGAACCGGTACATGCTCCAGTCCCCAGCCCCACGGCGCCCGCAAAGCAGCCCAAGCCTCCGCGCCGTCCCAAGCAAACGGCACCAGCAAATCCAGTCAAACCTGAGCCGTCGCCCGATCCAGATATGGGAGATCGGCTGCCGAACTTCGCGGTTGCAAAGGATCCTAAAGATATTCCAGGATATGAATTCACGCTTCCCGAGCACCGTCCAGACAGGGCATCCGACATTGCGCCTTGGACACGTCTCAAGTGGTACCAATTCTGGTATCCGGATTTATACCCGCATACCCCCGAAGGAAAGAAGGCAGCGCAAGAAAAAGCTATCCGGGACGCAAATAATGGAGAGTTGATCGAGTATATCTCTCCGGCAAACTTTCAGGAAGAAATCACCAAGATCTACAAGTTCGCCAAGGATGCTATCGGGTCGGGAGTAAGTGACTGCGTTGATCGAGAGGGATGGTAACTTACTCTGCTTTCACCAGTTCATTCACTACTACGGAGATGACTATAAAGGTCCACCTGATATATTTGGGGGGGTTCCATATACCGGAAAAGACGCAAACCATCTGACCCAGGTCGACAGCATGCCTTCCGGAACAAGGGATTACGCCAAAGAGAAGCCATATCGGTCGGCTTACAGTGAGGTCCCACAGGGAGACTGGACGAATGATGATTGGTATGCCAATCTAAGTAAACCTCCCGCGGTGCAGGCGCCCAAAGGAAGCTACTGGAATTACAGGGACGAGCCATACCCAGAATTCCAATACTACAATTCACCAAATCCAACACGCTATGCGTACTACGACAGTAAGGAGATGGAGACTAGACTTGCTGATTACGAAGACTTGCTTCGTATGTCGCGAGCATCGGAGCAAGCGGCTGGTAGAGGTGATTGACACTCTGATTATCCCACGTTGAAGGCGATAAGGATCCGGAAGACAGTTCGCGAGAACTAAGTAGCGCCCTCACATGAACGCCACGAGGTGGTAGAGCAGTGACGCATGCGATGGAACGCTGGGACCTGTATCCAGATTAGCTAGAAACAATGCAAACAGATATGCTTCTACCATAGCTACTTGTCGATGGCAAGATTTCCAGGCTGGTGATCTGTTGTGAAGATGTAAGGTAAGTTTTGGGGGAGCGGCGTTGGTGTTTTTGAGTTCCAGGCGGCAACCGAAAGTGACGTATCCGTCATGAAGTTTCATTCTCTGATTGTGGCTGGTGTGATCGCCAAGCTGTGGCGCCCTCCGGTGATAACGAACGAGGCTCCGATGCCCTGTGCAGACTTGCTCATAGTCGCCAGACTTGTATGATCAATCCACTTTGCTATTTTATGAGACATCTACTAACACTCGGGATAGTGGAAAGACGCAAACCTTCTCGATTACCTTGACGAGCTCGAGGTTACGAAGCGCGCCTACTTACGCTATCCGCACGGTGCGATCGATTGCGCTATGCACGAATACTAACTAGTAAGTGCGCGTCTCACAAAGCCTTCGCTGTCCGATGTCCCTGAAATAAAAAATAACGCTTCTCACCATTAAAAAGGTAACATTGCCGAATGGCTGGACGACAGGGAAGCTTGTGTCAAGGTTTGCATTTATCTGCGGAGAGCTGGCGTGAATTGACATAAAGGAATTGTGAGGCAGGCCTTGCGCAGCGGTGAGGGGCTGCTCGCCGCTTTAGACAATTCCAGTATGCCCATTCCATAACTGGCAGTAAACAGTCTTCTGCATGCGGGTAGACTCTTTCCTTCTGAACATCAGCAAGACAGCTGCTTCCCAAAATCGTTTTTGTTCTTTTCCCTACCTCGATCCGTCAACCCCAACCCGCTCGACGTCAAACCATAACAACGACAATGGCAGCCCAACCAGTTATAGCCAGCTCAACCGAAATGTCAACCCAATTCATCTACATCGTCACATCGATCACGAAAGAAGCCGTTGGAGAACCAGAGACCCACGAGATAGAAGGCGTCTTTGATTCCTTGGAGGATGCGAATCAATGCGCCAAAGAGAGTCTCATGTTACACTACTCTGGCAATTTTGCGGATGGGTGGTTTGAGCGCTGGTGCCAGCCCAACTATTTGGGTTCAGTGATCACTTACAACAGCGCTGGGGGCTTGGAAATGTTTGGCTATCCACCAGAGGCTATAGAGTAAGTTGAACATATCCTTCTTTGACATTTTGTCGAGTTGCTGATGCATTCTCGAAGACTGGGAGTAGAATACCCCCTCAAGATCACCGTCAGCAAGGAGATGCTGCAGACTAAACAGGGCCCAGTTGAAGCTCCTTCTTCCTCGGTCAGGACAGCCACGACTACTATGGCCACCAATGCTACAGAAATGGTCGTGTCAGGAAACCAGAAGCGTCCAGCCGACTATTCCGCCTCCACTCTCCAGGAGACCCCACCAAAGCGTCATATGGCTGAAGTATCTTCTCCTCGCTCAATCCAGTCTTCACGAAGCCAGAGTCACACTCCACAATCAGAAATATCCCAGGAAAAGAATACCGTCAAGTTTGTTCAGAACACGACCAACCTCATCTCGAGGAAGGTCAATATGGACGCACTCTTTGGGCGGAAACCAACGACTATCGCTCCTAGCCCACCGTCTCTCTTTTCTCACGTTTCAACTCCACTCCTTCCTTGTCTCAATCGCAACACGGATGACTGGGTTCTTTACATCATCTTCGAGTCAGCAACAGAAATGGATGATCCAGAATCAAAAATCGATTGGTCTGTCCAGAACACCAAGATTCACACACTTGCTACTCGTGGCGAGATTGATCTGGATCCCGATATGCAAACTCCTCATCAAATGAAGCTGGAGTTCATGAATCTTCCAACCGATGCAAGGACTGTTTACGGCCAGTTCATTGAGGAGTTGCAGGAAAGAAAGGAGCTGAGAGGAAGACTACTGCTCATGTGTGGCATTGATGTCGAGGAAAAGGGAAAGTTTGTTGTTAGACTTGCCTGTCTGGAAGTGAGCAACTGAGGTGGAGTAAATGAGTATAGTTCACAGGGGACGCACCTACTTATCAGCCATTTTTTTACCATGTTTGTTAGCGATTGCGGATAGGGAATATCGTTTATTCTTCATGTTAGGATGTCAGGACGTGTAGATGTGGATAGTGGCTCAGGGTTCTCCAATCTCTAGACATTACTACTTAATTTCAATTATTTTCGGTTCTTTTTACTTCTGGACTTTCTTTCACTTTATCTTTCTTTGATTCTTTCCTGTTCTTGCTTTCACTGTTTTGAATGATATTGAGCTCTGGTTGACATTTTTAGATGTTGAGCCCCGGGATCACTCTAGAAACTGTTGGAAGCCTTTGCAGAATCTGCGAGCTCTTTCTCTTCTTGCTTCCCGACATTTCAACCAAACGCGTTCACCGTTCCCAGACTCTTGTGCACCCCGCAACCTCACCATCGTCAGAATCGCGCAACTACCAGTACCTCGCTTTCTCAGATTCACCTTGCTGTGGCCCGTTTCTTGCCCTTCATCGACATCATGGATTCCGACACACCGCCTACACACGTTTACGTCGTTATATCGCACACGAAGAGCGCCGATGAACCCGATTTTACACTTCATGGCGCCTATCAACTTGTAGAGCAAGCAAACAATCGCGCAAAACATGTTCTCCTATCGGCCTTTGGAGAGCAGGCAAAGGATGGATTGTCTGTGTCTTGGTCTTTGGAATCTCTGGAGGCTTCTAGTGCAATGTCTTACAACAAAGATGGATGCTTGACAATGCAGCCCCGCACAGGAATCTCAACACCGGCTATGTGAGTTTCCTTTTGTTGAACCTGGTGTGGCTTTAGCAGCCAAATGCTAATCAATCCCACCAGCTATGGTGAAGGAGGCAAGCAATATGATGCCACCAGCCAGATCCCTTGTCAGCTCTCTGTTAGAGTTGAGAAGCAACAATTTTATCACTCCCGCCCTGAGACCGAATCGAAAACCTGCTCCATACCTTCTCCTACTTCATTCGGAGCATCGATAAAAGTCAACGGTAATGCGAAAGCCTCAGCCAGTTTGAAACGCCCTGCCGACGATGTCAGAGCTGACTCCTCCGAACCTGCCGCGAAACGCACTTCCACGCAGTTGATAGAAGAGACTGCAATTGGAAATCTGGGGTCCCAGAAATGCGATGCTTTTAGCAGAGCTATTACGCTTTATGAGGTTAAGGTTATCAAGCAAACACCGGACCGTGACGATGACGATAACTGGCATGAAGAGGTGGAATCCCAGTTGGTATTCCTGCAATGGGAGGAAGCCATCAAGCAATTCCAGAGGGATTACGAAGAGTTTGCGGGTGATTGTTTCGACGAGTACTGTGAAGACGGCCTCGAGTATGGGCAGCTACTGAGTTGCGAGGGTGGCGATTTTGAGTGAGTAGCCTCATGAATCAGCTGCGAAGTGTCTAACTGCTGGCTGCGACTCAATTGCTTCGTATAACCTTGAGATGACGAAAAAGACAGTGGAGGTTATTTTCAGGAGCGATCTTTTCAGTGGGAGTGGATTGGTAGAAACAAAGGTCGCAAAGTTCAGAGTTGAGGATTGGGATGGTACCGAAAAGCATTATGATGCTAAATTTCCTAGAGCACCATTGAGGGGGAGCAAGGGCGGGACGAGGAAGGAGCATCAGGACACTGGATCGATCAACAATCCAATTTCTTTGGAATAGAAGAAATGGCGGTATGGCCAACTACTTACTTACTTGATTAAGGAGTTTATTTAAAAGGAATAAAAGTACTTAATACCTGCTTTATGAATATCGTCTCTGTCCTATTAAACAGTTACCCCGGCAGATTACTTTATGGCTTTGGATCAGTGAGGTTGATCTCTTCCTCTTCTTCTTGGTTTGGCCTTGTCTCCTGCTCCTTCCCATTGAAGCACTAAGGTAAGCGAACGAAACATCTCCTTCCAAAAGCGAGTCCTGCCTTCCTCCATCGTTTCAATCTGACCTTCCCAATCCTTTTCATTGACACCTCGCTTTTACCTTCTTCTATTTCTTCCATACACAATCTCTGCTTCCTCACATTCCATCGAAAGATTCTTGCCGCCGGCACATATAGGGGCAACGCTGTCTGACCTGCCATTTCTTCCTGCATACACCTTCTTGGAACTTTTTCGATTGCTTCGTTTGCAATGACATCCTTCTCACCAATATCAGCACCCAGCGTCGACTATGTATTTATCGTCATGGCGTCAAGCACTTCCTCCGCCATTGATACCATCCGTGGCGTATATTCCTCAGTAATCGACGCAAACACCTCAGCTGAAAAGATTCTCCGTTGGGTCTATGGAAGTGTGTACACGAACCCGAAAATGAGACTCATCTACGACAATTCCGGCTGTCTTGAGGTTGTCGAATACCCAAGCAAATCGCATGAGAGGTAGGATCTACTCCGACTACGATGGCTTGGGTCCCTACTAAGTACGACGTACTAACGGTGTTTCTTAAAGCGACAATACCTCATTCCGTATCAGCGTCGAAAAGCACAGGGTCGTCCCATCGCTCGGTACAAACACCAATGTACCTCGTCTGAACAAGCGCTCAGCCTCGAACACCCCTTTGGAGCAGACCGAGCATTTTATCCCACCAGGCCTGAAACGTCAAGCCACTCGAGTCTCAGAGGATCTCGACTGGAAGCAGGTTGGCGCTGCCTCCCGATCAGTAAACAGCACACCCTTCAAACATCCGATTGCTCTCTGGCACCTTACCGTCCACGAAAAGACCTATGCCGAGGGTAGAGACAGCAGCGAATACTGGAACTCTGTCACTACGGAAGCCGACGAACTGAAAAATGCCTATTTTCTCTCGAGATCTAATGCGATCCAAGCATTCAAGCAAGCTTTCGATGAGTATGAGGACGAAGACGGATGGCCAGACTGGGAAGAGTTTTCAGAGAACCACTCTGATTCGCATGCTATTGAGTGCACCAACATGATTGATTCGTGAGTCGCACCTTCCAGTCTCCAAGGAATTGCCTTCATACTAACTCGTCTAGTGATGCCAATCCTGCCCACAGTATGAGCCTGGTTAGAGAAATGGTTTGGGTTTATTTCCGAAAGGATAGCTTGGGCAACGGGGGATTAGTTGAGACTGATACTACAAAGCTCAAGGTTATGGATTGGGATGGAACTGAGGAGCAGTATGATAAGATGTTTCCGCAAGCTCCTCTGAGAGGATCCTTGGGTATTTAAGGGAAGCTGGTTATAAGTATGCATCTCCGTGAACGCAGATGGTTGGCATTTGGTGGTTTCTTGAGTAGTTTTACATCCGAGCTTATAGACGTTATAGGATCCTACTAAGTATGTACTGTTCTTATCAGAATTAATGTTCTTATCTACGATTTACCGGTGCAACCCAAGTATAAGTGGCATCAACGCATCTCTTATCTCAGACTCATTGCTGTAACTTAGAAGCCTGAGTCTGGATACGATCTCCTTAAGTAGGATAATGATGCTCGAGGTAGGGATCGAACCTTGACGCTTTTATCTTGTACCAAGCTGCTTGAGTTTGCACGTGGTGATAGACTTATCGCGCTAGCCTCGATCATCACGTCTACGTTATTCGGAGGACCCTTCCGAGCTATCAGCGTCCGCAACACACAAACGACCCGGCTGCCAGCCGATCTCAAAACCATTCCTGAAGCAATCCCTCTTCATGCCCAGTATACAGTCGGCAAGCGATCTGACAGCGATAAAGAACGAATACGACACAGCGGCTGCAACATTTCAGGAACTATCGCTCCCATCTGCCCAGGTGGTCCCCCTGATGTCAACCCTGCGCCCGAATCCCTTTTCACACATCCCTACGCCAGCCTTTCCTCGTTACAATACCTCTACGGACAATTGGATTGTCTACGTCTTCTTTGAGGCTACTGTCCCAGCTTCCGACCATTCCTCCCAGGCAGAGGATTCGAAAGCCGATTGGTCCACCGACAATGTCAAGGTCACAACGCTCATGACTGCGACCCACCCCGCTCACAACCCAAAGGCAATGCTGCCTTTCGCTATGCAGGTTACTTTCAGTAAACTGCCAGCCTATGGAAAGGTTGCTTATGGTCAGTTTGTGGAGGAGATGCAGGCGAGACCCGAGTTGAAGGGAAAACTGTTGCTCATGACTAGCATTTACGTGCACGTCGAAACACCATCAGTGTTTACTGTTTGTCTGAGTACAATGAACAGGCCCGTCTGAATTGCATGGATCAACTTGGTTATGGTTGAGGAACCCGGCGGCGGTGCAATGATTGATGATTTATCATGGCGATCTTGTTTCTGGTAGCCGTATTCGAGCTCTTTTGTTGTTGACTTCTGCGTAGATGCTGATCAGCACCGATTCGATTGTCGAGAGGAATATTAATTCAAAATCGGCGAAGTTCCACAATGCCCGGGCCACATGCATTTTTGAAGCGAAGCTTTAGCACTGATCTCCGCTGGATTCTATTGAGCCCATTTAGCTGCCTTTTTTCGAGCTGTACATATTTAAGGACAGCTCTACCCAACATATTTCATCACCGGACAATATGGGCCTCTTCTCCTCCTCGCGAACCTCGAAAATGGCCCCAGTACCAGTGGTGACCACCTTAAACGAGAAGATGCCCCTCGGATTACCGAAATCCCCCTTGAAGTCGGAGCCCAGTAAACTGTTCTCCGATTTCCCAACGCCCGCCTTTCCAGAACATGGTGGCACGGATGAACACTCTACTTTCATCATTTTTGAATCAAAAACCAGAGAAGTTGGCGCATTCAAAGGCCCAAACCTTTGTGTTAGCGCTCTCATCACATCCCCAGTTGAGCCGGAGTCGAAACAAACCGCTTGGACGAGGAACCGTTTTGCGGGATTGACACTGGCCGCTCGAACTGCATACCACAGATTTGTGCAGGAGATGGAAGAAAGGGACGAGATGAAGGGGAAAATGCTGATAATGCTTGACCTCGAGAAACCGGACGAAAGAAAGTTTATTGTTGGGTTTGCTACAATAAAGAGGCCAAAGATGGTTGAGAGGTCATATGTCATAAGGGATTAAGGTATCGTACAAGGGGCACATTTGTTCGGTATTTTCAACTGCTTTGATGGAGGGCAGATTTCAGGGCCAGAGCCTAGCTAACGAGATGATTTCAATATTTTCTCAGACGATTCCTTTCTAATCTCTCCAAAGTTCATCCTCCTCAATCCTCTTCAGACCCAAGCTCTCAGCCTCCTTCGCGATATTGATCCCAACGACGTACTTCCATCCAGAGTTCTTCTTGATATCAGCATCAGCCAGATCCAAGAAGTAATCCCTGCATCCATTCTCATAGTTATCCCAAACCTCCTCGAAAATATCATCATTGGCCCTACAAGCACCCGCCAACTCCACAGCTTTCCTACCGCAAGCAATCCTACCACAGTCGGGAACAGCAATGTCGTAAACGTAAGGCAGCATCGCCATTCCATTGTTGGAAACATCTTTATAGCCCAGCGAAGCATCGTGCTTGTACTTGGTACCAGGCCTTCCACAGCCAAGGCAAGGGCGGGTGCTGCGAGAAACAATGGTTGGGGCGGCAGTGAGAGTATAGGCGCTGACGAGACGTTGACGAGCTACCATGGAGGAAGGAGTTTTATCTTTGAGGATGGCGAGATCGGTCTTGGGGACGAGGATGTAGATGCGAAATAGTTCGGATTTGCTAGGATCTCTGGGGTCGCCGAGAAGGCCGTGAAAGAGGATTGCTGCCGTCTCGGTGCATCCCTTCTTGTGCTCGATAGGTGTCTTGTTGATGTAGATGGAGCGTTTGGCTTTCTGACTGACGATTTTGAACGCATTTAGAGTTTTTGGTTTGTCGTTAGACTTGCAAATACTCTTATGAGCTTTCCAGTCGGTCTTTTGGCATTCCTTCGAGCAGTAACTATGAGGTGTCAGTTTGAGCTTCATTGTTTGACAGGTGCGTTGTAGTGGAAGTTAGAAGAGAAACTCACGAGACAGTCTTGCATCCTCCGCATTGCAAAAGCTTCCCGCTCTTGCTACAGATTTTGCATTCCATGATTGTTGATGCTGGATTTTGCGATAGTTGTTCTGGAAGCGATGTCGCGGTTGTTTATGATGGGTGAGTTAATCCTTAGGTGGATAATCCTGAGGCTGCTGGATTAATCCTTAGGAGATTGTTGAATGTCAAACAAAGGCAGACACCATAACATTCGAGAAGCATTGTAGCATTGCTTGCGCCCTCTGGACTTTCAACTCTTCGCTGCTGCTGCCCGCCATCTTTCAAGGACTTGCATTCCTTCGACAAAGCACAGCAAAATGGCCACCGACCTGTATGCTTCCTCATCGTTTGTCCCTCTGTGGTTCTTTGTTCGCTAATGTTGACAGAATTACTACTTTTACCACCCTGGCCCAGCCAAGTTGTGTCCGAAAGATGTGTATCAACTTCAAAATCATTTTCAAGTCAAAGCATGCTGAAGAGCCGACCAAAAGTATTCGTACGTTCTACC
Source organism: Ascobolus immersus RN42 (assembly GCA_003788565.2). Taxonomy (NCBI): domain Eukaryota; kingdom Fungi; phylum Ascomycota; class Pezizomycetes; order Pezizales; family Ascobolaceae; genus Ascobolus; species Ascobolus immersus. The sequence goes on along the minus strand of ML119863.1, from coordinate 46,931 downwards.
ATTATCTAATATTTGAAGCTTTCTAGTCCCCAAGTAACCAGCCCGAGCCAGATCTTCACAACACGAACTCATGAAGACCTGCAATCAGCATCGCTACAATCACCGAAGGTGCACCCCAAGAAGCCATGCTACCAGCACCCGACGAACTATCATCCCATTCCGGAAGGTTCATAGTCGTTGCAATACACTTCAAACCCGCGTCTGTTCTTGCGAACGCTCCATCGACCTTTGTCTTCCAATCCTTCCCTTCTCCAGATGTGATGCTTCTCACAAGTGTCCAATTCTCGTCAAAGTGTTCATCACCACTGCAAGCCTCCTCGTAGCAATCTTCCATCACCTTGACAAACTCTTGGGTCCCTAGTGCTTCGCAAGCATCCTTACGACACCCTGGCTGGTTGTCAAGGCCTTGAATCAACTTTCCTTGCCATAAAGGACACACCGTCTCTACTCGCCAGCCCAGGGTCGAGTTGAATTTGCGGAAATCGACCTTCATGCTGACCATTGAGCGACTGAAAGGCGGACTATAGAGGCACGACGGTTTGCAGTCGCCTGCAAGCGCCACGACGCCTTCCAATTCCTTTTCTTTCTCTCGCAGGCCGAGGTTGGATAAGTCTGGTTCTTTTTCGAGCGTTTCGTCGCGAATGTCGACGTTGACGGCGGCACAGTACTCCTTCGCTTTGTGGTGGATCCCAACGGAATCTGCCTTCACTGTAGCGTATGGTACCGCGGTCCCGTTGTTTTTGCACCTTACAATCGACCTGTAGCACTCTGACATTTGGGATTTGAAATCCCGACTTGCGAGTGCGTTGCAGTAATCCAGGGTACAGTTCGGCCTAGAATGGTGTCCATCTAGTGAAGCGAAGGGTGCCTTATCGTCTGAGTTGACCCTGGCGCCTTCGAAAGGAGGACATCTGTATTGTGGGGCGAAACCGATTTTGAGGAAGGCGGACTGGTTGACTTCGGGCCTGTACCCTTCGGTGCCGTCAATGTACTGCCTGATGAAGTATATATCCGAGGTATTGGATGTTCCGCCACGCGTGGTGTTATAGTCGCAGTAATCGGGACAGTTTTCGATATCGAGCGCGAACTTTCGAGGAAGAAGCTGAGTGCTTACAAGAGCAGGAAGTAAAGTGAATAAGAGAATATGCATATCGAGAATGGGAATGTGAGGTCGTCCGTTCGGTGTAAGAATTGGAACGTTGAAGGTTGAGTAGATCCGGTTATCGAGTTTGGGATTCGAGGAGCCGCGATAGAACTTGTTGACCAGATTCGAATGTGAAAAGAAGAAGATCGATTGCCCTCATTTATATGCTTAAGATACCAAAATGCAAGTACTCCTTTCAGGCTCAAAGAAACAGTGTCAATCAAGATCATAGTACGATAAGTAGCACCTTTTGCTCAATTAAGGATAAGGATGCAGCATGTGTAGCAATTTGTAGCAATTACTTGTGCACCCTGTCATCCGTACATGTATACATACTTCCACCCTGCTTGCTTTCGATCAACTGTAACGCAGCTACCCGAAAGTAGATGATACATGGAGATCTTATCCCAGGGACGCTTCGCTCATTGTCATATAGGCATTCGAATCCTGAATTGAGTGTGCTTATGCTCAGTACTTCATAAACAACGCAGGCTCTGTATGATTAGATTATGCTGTCTGACAGCGCCATAAACTGGTGTTGTACGGATACAAATCGACGTCATGGAAGGAGGCTGTAATCGATCGGATTTGCCCGATAAGCGCTTGTCCTTGGCTTTGATATGATGCAGGTTCCGGCAATCGGATCGACGCCCTACAGGGCTCAAACAAGTCATTTCTGACCCTCCCTCCCTGGATGAACGCATGTGCTGAGAACTTCAGAAACGGTAAGCATGGCACGAGACAGCACGGCCTTGTTTGAGAAAAAGAAGATCGAGGAGTCGAGGTGGGTGTCCGAAGATTCTGGTTGGCGAAGGACACAAGATCTAATCTGTGAGATAATCTTCAAACCGCTTCGACCCACGATTTTCCAACGGCCTGCTCGACCTGCTCCTTCCACATCACACGCCCACCATGCCTCTCAACAACCTACGAAAATTCGTTTATGTCGCGCTTTATGAGGACATTCGGCGGTGCGGCTCGACTGGCTTTGATTTTGGACCCGTATTCAAAACATCCGAAGAAGCAAACTCCGAAGCGGAATCGTCGATTAAAGGCGCTTATGGAGACGAAGTTGCAGACCCGTGGTTTGAAGATTGGTCTACCAAGCAAACCGGCCGTATTACTATGGATTCCGATGGATGCCTCATAATGCTTGATTATCCCGATCCCTCTGAGATGTAATTCCTCCGACTCGGATGCTGGCCACTTGCTCACAACTAACGAATGAAGACCCAGGAAAGATCCTTATTTGATAAAGGTCAAAGTCCTCAAGCAAGAATTCAACTATACGAATGCTCTCTCTGAATTTCAACATCATCCATCTGATTCCGATGATGAGGAGGACTTTCCAATAGAGTTTTCTCTGTTCATTGTTGAGGCCAGGACACAGGAAACGGTAGCATCCAAGACGTGTTTGCAAGCAGTGCCTCACGGTGTTTTCGACAACATTGAGGATGCAATCCGCCAAGCAGATAAACTACTTTCTGAGGAGTACGATGGCTTGCTGGACAAAGTTTGGCGCCGTGACAGCAATGGCTGTATCGGGAAAGACGAAAAGCAACCATCCTGCACCAGCCGTGCTGGCTGTGGATGTGTGAGGGATCATCGATATCCCAAACCCATCCAAGAGTAAGAGTCCTATTATCTAATGCTGCAAGTGCTTGTGCCCGTGCTATGCTAACTGTTTATAGTGATCCCGATTATCCTCTCCCACTTTCGGTCTCCGTTATGAAAAGCTTTGGCTATTATCGGCGCCTGGTGGAGCTGATTGACGATGACAATACCGCTGCATCTTTAGAACCAAACAGCCTCAAACGACCACTCGAAGACGAGCTTAGACTTGTAGTAACATCTTCACCAAAGCGACATGCATCTGAAAGCAAGAAAGCCGCCGAGATTCCCTCAGAGTTGGGCATAACTCCGAAGTTCTATATTCCAATCCGCAAGGCACTTACGCTGTATCATCTGGTCAGCAAGAAGATAATATACGGCTACAATGTTGACCGGAGCGCCTATCCTAATGGAATCGAGATTGAACGTACGGAACTAAGAAATAAACGGTTTCTCTCAAAGCGGAATGCTCTGAAAGCATCAGGCAACATACTTATGAAATTTTCCAATGGCTATTATAGCTTGGCTTACGCAAAGTCGGCTGTTCTTGGCGATCCTTCTTTGCCTCAGAAGTGGAGTTGGAGGGACCGGAACGAATGGTCAACACATTTCGCTGTCACTTTAGAGCAAGAACGTCATGAGGTTATTTGTCGGAAGGATCCTTGGAGCAATGAAGGATATACAGAGACGGTGCATACAAAATTCAAGGTGGAGGATTGGGACGGTACAGAGGATGGTTACTCTCGAATCTTTCCAAAGAAGGGTTTGAGAGCGAATGGGCTGGAGGTTGATTAGGTTGGGCTGGTTCATTAATGCATTGGAAAGTACAGTTCCGGGTCATAATTCTGTCCCACACTGCATTTTCACACCAAAAGTGGCCTACTTTCGGGCGCAACAACGCAACAACCAGACGCCCGCTCACTTTGATACTTAGTATACAGGTCAATTCTATCCCAAGGGCTAACATATCTAAATTTTAAATTGTATGGGCGAAAGGGGGTGCTGTAACTGCTACCTATATTTCAACAATGCCGAGAAATCACTGTTTCACACACAAAATAGCGAAGTAAAAGCGGCAAATTCAAATTCACTATTCCTACGCTTCCTCTGGCAGTAGTAAGAATTAATTTTTTAACTATATCAGTTAGGTAATCATGATATTAGCTATTACTGTATCAATTATGGACATATGTTGTATCTCTGGTTGTGCTGGTAGAAGCTCCCAAAGTCTGGCACTTTTGCTGTGAAATGACCGAGTGGGACAGGATTATGACCTAGAACTGTACACTCCTGTACGTCATGTTTCGGATTCGTCCTAATGAAATATCAAATAAACATAGCCGCCTTACTATAACAAAATCTGCAACCCTCCAACCAGCGCCGCAACAACTGTCAACTCAGTTCCCCAATGTACTAAAGCCGAACCGACCGAAGGCTCATCATCCTGTGGATCCGAAGACTCATCCTCAGCCTCAGAGCTATCCTCCGCTTGCTCAACATTCTCCCACTCCGGCAAATCCATTGCTGACGCATTGCAGCCCCGTTCCATCGCCCAGGTCGTATTAACCTTCGTCTGGAATGGGTCTCTTCTTGTCAAACTTCTAACAAATCTCATGTTCAGCTCGAAATCCGGATCATCCCGACAATGTCGTTCGTAGCAGTCTTCCATGACCTTTACGAACTCCTTGCTTCCCATGGCCTCGCAATAGTCCTTCTCGCAATCCGGATGTATTTTGGAAAGGGAACTGCTACCAGTCTGCCTTGCAGCGATCTCACCGTAATGGTCGCAAGCAAATAACGGTTTCCACCCAACAGATGAATTCAGACTTCTGAAATTCACACTGAGCGAAACCTGCGAGCGTGTAAACGGAGGCTTAAAGCCACACGAGGGAGCGCAGTCGCCCTGAATGCGTTCCATCTCAGAGCTGGGCTTCTCGTCGTCGTCTGCGAGACCGATCGTCGAAAGGTCAGGTTGAGGAAGAAGCCGGTCGTCAGGAATGTCGACATTGACGTTCTTGCAATACTCCTTGGCTTTCGGATGGATTTTAATCGCCGAACTGTTTACCAGTTTCTGATCCTCCTCACTACATCGCAGTGAGGATCTAGCATAGCAGCTCTGCATCTGTGGGAGAAAATCGTCGCCTGCGAGCGCATTGCAGTAGTCGAAGGTGCAGTTTGGATAGGCGTGGAAATAGTCGGTTGTTCCCTGGATGCTGGCATAGAATTGTCCGGCGGTTTCGTTGTAGTTGGGGCATTCATACTGGGGGATGTAGCCTTGCGATACGATATCGTCGTGCATCACCTGGTGCATAAAGAGCTGGGAGGTGTTTGTGGTGCCGCCGGATGTGGCGTCGTAGAGACAGATAACACTGGAGCAGGAGAGAGTGGGGGCTGGGTCAGCTCTAGATATGAGCCTGGCGGTCGTGAGAAGGGGGAGAAGGGCGAACGAGAGAGAAATCATGACTGAATAGAGAAGTCGAATGGAATATAGAAGCCTGAAGGAGGTTGCTCGACTGGGAGTTGATGGCTGTAGGCGTATAATTCAGACCTTGAATCATCTCTAGCAGCTTCACTTTCGATAGCTTTATACTTGAGTACTTCTTGATTCATTAGTAAGGCATTCCCAGTCACTTAAGCAGTGCTTACCTTACTGCGCAGGAGAAACAAGCGAACTCGCCCCATGCACCAAGCACCAACGCATCCTGGCGTACGTCAAATATCGCGGTTGACCTTGATGAGCACATAAAGTGCGGTCTGGATCCACCTTTAAACCTTAGGCTGCCTTATGAGCTTCGTTCAAACACAACCAGTTCCAATGGTCAATAGGGACGATCTTTAGCCTTGTACTCGTGGGTCTTGACCCGGTGTCGTCTCGATCGGGAGGCCTTGAATGCGTCCACTCTAGCAAACCATGGCCGCTTGTGAAGGCTGTGCGAATGAGGCCCTGGATCGACATGAAGCATTTGGTCTTTAAGGTGCATAATCTACTTGAGTGAACCTGAAGTTTGGTTGTACATAACCCGAACTGACATCATGGTGGTGGTCATTGCCGAGAAGCGGATCTGCAGATCAACGCCTTATAAGGCACGACTATGCAGGATGTGCATAGGGGCTAGCATGGAAACATATTGGTCTCTACTCGTCGAGCACACGTCGTAAAGGCACAAATGATTGTCATTGAAAGAGTACTGTACTCTAAACATGAACAACTCAAACCACCTCCTAACCCCCATATATCATACAACGCAGAAAGGGTATGGTAAACAAGCAGCTACTTTTATTCCGAGTCTTATCTAAAAAAAGCGAGCATACAGTGATACAGTAAATCAACCATATCCATAAAAAGCGAATGCTAGATCCATTCCAAATACAATCCTCCCAATATTAGAAGCTCTCTAGAGCTTCATATTCTCCGCAGCCTCCTCAAGGTTACCGAGGTCAATCTTGACCGAATCGATCTCCACGACATCGTTCTCCGTGATAGTCCTCGATCTTGGCTTGAAGTCCTTCTCAAGGAGCTGGATCAATCATTAGTATGTATTCTACCACTTGGGTTAAGGGCTAACTTACAGCGCTGGCGGCGTTAAGAGTCGATACAAGGGAAGCCTGGGCAGTATCTTCGTGCACACCAAGACCCCAGACGGCCTTGGCTTTGGCATCAGCCTCGGGATGTGCCTGCTTCAGGTTGATGTAAGTAGCAGCCTTGACGTCCTTACCCTTTCCGATAGCGTGCTCCTTATAGTCCACGACATCGAGATCGATGCCAAGACCCTTAAGGGCGTCGAGAAGGGAAGAGATAGGACCGTTTCCGACACCACGAACTGAGTAGTCCTTGCCGTCAATGTTGACAATACCGACGAAGGTACGTTTCGTGTTTGCGGAAACAGCCGAGGCTCCGAGGAAGCCTGGAGTTGGTGAAGCGGAACGGTCGACGGAGAAGTGGTAGTCGACAAGTTGGATGCGGGACTTGTGGGCATCGCCGTAGAAGTAGGCAGACTCGAAGAGGGCAGTGATTTCCTTGGGCTTGAGCTCGCGGGAGAGGCGGTCGGCCTCGACCTGTACCACGCGGGAGAATTCCACCTGCATGCCACGGGGAAGGTCGAGGTCGAGGGAACGAAGGATAACCCAGGCAGCACCACCCTTGCCAGACTGGGAGTTGACACGAATAACTGCTTCGTATGTACGACCAATATCGGCAGGGTCGAGTGGGAGGTATGGGATTTCCCAGTCCTTGTCATCTGGGATGCCCTTGTCTTGGCGGATCTTGAAGCCCTTCTTGATGGCATCTTGATGTGAGCCGGAGAAAGCGCAAACGACCAATTGACCACCGTATGGCGCACGAGGATGAACGGGAATCTGGTTGCATTCCTCTACAACGTTGATAATCTCAGCCATGTCCGAAAAGTCAATGTTGGGGGTGACACCCTGGGTGTAAAGGTTGAGACCGAGAGTGACGAGATCGACATTTCCGGTTCTCTCGCCGTTTCCAAAGAGGCAGCCCTCTACTCTATCCGCGCCAGCCAGCTGGCCAAGTTCAGAAGCAGCAACGGCACATCCTCTATCGTTGTGGGGATGGAGAGAAATGCAGACCTTCTCTCTCTCCGAGATGTTGCGGCTGAAGAACTCAATCTGGTCGGCGTAGACGTTTGGTGTTGACATCTCGACTGTCGCAGGGAGATTGAAGATGATTGGGCTCTCCTCCGTTGGTCCCCAGGCCTCCTTGACAGCCTCACAGATGCGAAGAGCGAACTCGAGAGAAGTGTCCGAGAAGGTTTCGGGGGAAAACTCGTACTGCCATTGCGTCTTGCTGTTCTCTGGGTGGTCCTTGGTGAGAGAGCGGGCGAGCTTGGTGCACTTGACAGCAAGCTCGACACTCTGATCTTCCGACATGCCGAAGATTATCCTTCTGAAGCATTCTGATGTGGCGAGGTAGAGATGGAGGATGGCCTTGTTGGCGCCCTTGAGGGACTCGACGGTACGCTTGATGAAGTCTTCTCTGCATGGCGACAGAACCTGGAGCCACACATCGTCTGGAATCGTGCCGGGGGTCTCGATGAGTTTCCTGGTGAAGTCGAAGTCGGTCTGGGACGCTGAAGGGAAGGAGATTTCGATTTCTTTGTAGCCGATCTTGGTGAGGAGTTTGAAGTAACGCCACTTTTGGTCGGCATCCTGTAGTCACGAATCCTCAGCAACTGGTCCACCACCACCCACGCAAGAGATGGCGCAATTGATCTTACCATTGGGTCGACTAAACTCTGGTTTCCATCTCTGAGATCGGTCGAAAGCCATCTAGGCGCCTTTGTTAGGGTTTTCGAGGGCCATTGGCGGTCTGGCAGGTTGACTGGTGGGAATGGCTTGTATTTGGTGGAGGGATCTTTGAGCCTATAAGGAAGCAGCGACAATCGAATTAGCACAAAGAACTGTACAGGGGATTTGTCCTCTCTTCGTCTGGTGATGGACGACAGATGAGATGGAGATGGGATGGATGGTTCCGTACCACGTCATTTTGAAGGGTATAACTTTTGAAAAGCAAACAATCTATGCGACGACAGAGAAAGAGAGCGGACAGGAGAAGGAGAGAAGTAGAGCGAGAGAGAGTATGAAGGAGAAGGCCGGGAATGCGATTGACTTTTAAGCAATCGTAAGATCTCGGTAGAATGGCTTGAGCGACTGTTCCAAGATTTTGTGTATGAGTAACAAAGAAGGACTCGTTTGTAGAAGTTTGGCTGCTGTGTTACGATGGAGAACCTGATGGCTACGTGGGGCAACATGAAATCGCCATTGCGGGGACAACGGCAACGGCTAATGAGATGCTGACAACCGAGCCGCTTAGCGCTTGACTCATCCGTGACCAAACATTTATCTTATCGATGAGATCAGGGTCCTGGAAGTCTATTCCAACCGCAGGAACAACCCAATGCCGCAACTACCCGTGCTGGAGGGTCAAAGCACTGCTCACTTTTGACATCAATCCGCTTCTGTATGGCGTTTATTTGGGTTTAATCGCTCTCTTTGGCGAGTTCTCGGTGTTTTGGCAGATGCCACCAGAAGCGGAAGGAATCTCCCACCGGCGTATTACCTGCAAATGCGGACTAGCGTGGCTTGGACAGCCTCCTTCCTGTGAACGGCAATAAATCCCACATCTTGGCTCACGTTAGAATCTGTCGACAAACGATGGCCAGTTTGTAACCACGACTTCACCCACACTCTCCACCATCCCAGCCTGTTAACAAATCTATTTGCCCATACGTTTGTCCCAGACACCCTGATTATGGTAAGTTTTTGCTCTACCAACGAATCATCCGAACTAATTGTCACCTTTTAGTAATTCCGAGAATGCGTTGCCATCGATCCATGATCCACAGTACAGTTGGAAAAAAAGGCATTGCAGCGCGCCCGGTTTAACTTCCAAATGACAATACTTGCCTTTTATACTTTCAATTAAGCAGCATCTTGTTTGGTCTTGTCCACTCCAGCCTTCGTCGGCATACTCGGTATTCAGGATTCGCAAATGAGAAGACCGGGGTAATATATCGGGAACGATATACTGTTTGTGCTTTATACGAGTACTTACTTCTCGAGTGGGCTTATTTTCGGGTGCAGGCATGCGACGACAAGGAGAACATTCACGCACTCTTTCTCACTAAAGCAATCTCATTGGCTGCTCACTTCGAGGGAGCATCACCTTATATCAACAAGTCAACAATTCCATATCCCTCACCTGCTGAAAACCCAAACTGTCCGAAGGTACGTTTTGCTTTGCAATTGATCAATTAGTGCCATAAGATTCACAAATAGCAGGCCATAACCCCCGAAGCAGTTTTACATCCGATAGAAGTTGAGCCGCCCGGCGTTCAAGCCCAGCAATCCCTTCCCCATCCTTATCAAAGTCAAGCTCTTTGAGTGAGTTGAGTACCCAAGACGCCTCGTAGTCCACAAAGCTTCTCAGGGCAGCTTCCACTTTGATCCAGTTTCTCGCCCATGTCATTAGGTGGACTGAACCAATTGTAACTGCTTCCCAACACATCTGCATGATTCTGAAGATCAAATGAGCAAAGACTGTGTTCGGGTATCCTTTTCTGTGTATCTTGTTGCTTGTCGCCCAATAAGCATATGCTGCGACGTTAGGATCGCGGTGGTTGCCATAGTTCCAACATGGATAGCAAGATTCCGCGTCGAATAGTGCCCTCAGGATTTGGGCAAGGGTTGTATATTTGGTGGTTCTGCGGACGAGATCAAGCCACTTTGTCTCTTTCTGTGAATCGGACTGCCAGCTCGGGTTGAAAAGTCCCGTTGGTTCAAGAGCTGGTACTCTCCTGTTCTGTATGTGTTGATTAGCTTGCGCTTCTCTGAGGAGGAAGGCCAGCACCCCATCACCGGTACATACGCAGGTGTCAAGCGCAGGACCAAGTTCCTCGACTTCCTGGATAAGGGGGGAAAAGTTCTTTCGAACTACTATATGCTTGCCTTTAATGAGACTATAGTTAGTTTGGTCTGTATGGCAGAAGGCCATAAAGTCTTGCCAGTCAGTAAGCTCTTCCGCTATAAGAAGCCGAATCTCGCAAGGAAGAGAAAGAAAGTCAGTCTCTGGCTTCAGACGAATGCCTTCGGTGGAGGATGTACGTACTTGCTGTTGTTCCAGGAATAATTTTGGTAACTGAGTTGTAGTTGAATGAAACTCCATACTAATGTCCAAGAAGCTCGTAAGATGGCCTGAAAATATTTCGTGAGACCGTCACGGTGTGTGAGGATGCTCGATGTTGGAGGTGAGCCGATTGCGTAGTGGAACTTAAGAATATGTTATCGGTTGCAGAAAAGTACCTAAAGAAGTAATTAAGGAACTATATCGACAAAGAAACACTTAGAACTAACTCTCAACTTTTCATGCGCCCCTTCAGGCCTCCTCTAGGAGAAATGAGGCCAGCGGAAGTATGCTTCAGAAAGGTATGTACGTACCGCTGTCTCCTCAAACCACACCTTCCCTACCTCGATAGCGCAAAGAAACGAGATAATGTCTGCAGCAGCTCAAGGTCTTTCGCAATCCTAGTGGCCCGGTATAGAAGGCATTTAATGATAACACCATCGTTTGCCCAATCAAGCGTATCGAGCTCCTTGAGAATTGCGTCCACTTCCTTAACTGTGAACCTAAGCACAGATTTATTCAGCCGCTCACTCGAACCTTCCTCCAGATCAAAAGAACCAGTCTTGGAAATGCGCAAAGCCACCTTGGTCATTCCCAATATCGTATGAATAGAAGAGGCAAACACCGAGCCTTTGTAATGTTCCTGCCTACTCTCGCATCCCTCTCGTAGCTTGAGCATAGAAAAATAGTGCCATGGCCCAACATAAGAGAAGGGAGAGTCCGACTTTGCCACACTCCAGTCTGAACGCTTGAAGTAGCTGCTCTGATCCGAGTCGAATACGGCCCGGAACGATCGTACTAACGAAAGCTGAGTGTTTCGATAAACAAATGCGAGCCATTCTCTTTCCTCTCCTGTAATGGGTACTGAGTCCGAAGGATCGATCTGTCCAGAGCTGTGACCCCTATATGCGCTTTTACGAATCTGGTGAAGAACGTTAGAATCTGCTTCTTCAAGAAGAAAGGGGAGCAGACCTTTGCCAGCAACTGCACTCCAAATTTCGGCCGTGCAGAGTTCCGGTGCGGATAGGAAGGCTTCCTCAGCTTTATCCAGCCGAAATTGCTTTCGAACAGACAGTGTGTTTGTGAGAAGGCGTAAATTTGTTCGGTCGGTGTGCCGAAAAGCTGTATGGTCGTGCCATTCAGTGATTTGTTCGGCTATAAGGAGCCGTATTTCGGGAGGGAGATGTTTTGACTTTGGTCCGTACGTCCAATTGCAGATCGACTGGTTCCGCAGCTGATGTTCAGCGTCCGTTGTTCGAGGTCTTTTTTGCGATTGTCGGGAATGCGTAAAGGCGTGCTGTGGAACGCGGAAGGACTGGAATGATTTCGACGTCATGGCCACTTTGCGGTTGGCTGTCAGTGATGGGGAGGTCGGCCTGGAAAATCGATCAGAACTCTAACCAACGCTCGGTATGGTGTTCAAGAGGATGAATGCAGGATAGAAAGTCACCATACGTAATTTAGTATGTGTGCTTCGAGGATTTAATTGTCCCCGGAGAACACAGCGAGTGAACTTTGTCTGCAACGCCACAAAGCGGGGTAAATTTTCTGTTTTCTGGAAGTCAAACTCTCGCTGTTGTGCTGTACGCAACTCTTTATTCTGCGCTGTGGGTACTCGTTGCATACTCTTTTCATCATTTTTCATCTCGGTGATTAATATTGTGCCAGTGCTAACTTATACTCCCAATGTCGCTCCGCTCCGGGTTATTGCTGGCTGGGCCTTAAGGCCTCGCATATGAGGTCTCGTGCTCCGTACACCGTGACGTTTCTCCTATTGACGGATCGCGATCAAGCCGTTTGGAAGATATTTCTTTACACTTCTCCTAAAAGAAAGGTCAGAGGTACCCTCGTCAAACTCCATCAGCTGCACTGACCCTCTCAAGATTTAGAAACCAAACAAAGCAATGGAAGCGAAACGCAGCAAGCTCATTCACGAGAAGCGGCAAGATGAGCATCAAATAATGCCCAAAACATTCACCTGCCCGCTCTGCGAGGTTGTTATTCACGACGACAACGTCAACCCTGAAAAGTTTCGTCAGCACGTCTACAATTGCTCGCTACCCGATAACCCACCGGTCTCTGCCTACAATCTTCCAAAAGATCATATTTTTGACGAGAATGGGGATTTGATGCTTGCCATTTACGACTTCGATGCAGGAACTCAAGAGGGAGAAGAAGTTGAGCCTAGCTTTTACTTGGTTTCATCTACAGTGCTCAAGCGGAGTTCCAAAGTGTTAGCAAGCATGCTCGATAAAGGGTCAGCTGCAGCCAGATTCACCGAAAACAAGATAATTCTCCGACAAGGATATCCGGGCATCCTCGATCTACTTGAAGACAGTGGTGTCGCATGGAAATTCATTCTTGCGATGCTCCATTGCGATATTGGGACATCCGAAGGAAAAGAAACGACATCGGGGATGAGGCGTAATATATGTGAAGCAGAGCTGGAATACGTCCACAAGATAGCACTGCTGGTTGACAAATATCTTATCAAGAGGGAGAAATTTCAGAGTGTCATAGAATACTGGCAAAAACAGGGATGTAACTCATGGCCTCAAAGCGAAGCCATGTGTGAAGAAACAACAGGCTTTCTTACAGTTAGCTGGGTATTTGCGTTTGACGGGCTTCGACAGCCGTTTAACGTTGTAGCAACGTTCATTATCCTCAACTCTGTAAAGTATGAAGATGGCTTGCGGATGCCAGGAAAACCAAAGCGGGTTTACGATCGTACCAGTGACTTTCTTTTCCGCACGTTGCCTCCGAAGGAGATATACCAGCCTGAGTGGAAAGCATTACCATCGTGTACTCCATCTAGCTTAGTCGGTATGTACTTATCCCCCTTTCTCTAAGAGAGTCTATAACTTACAACTTTGTGTGTAGATTATATTGAACGCATACGTGAGAAATATTTTTCAGATACCAAAGCTTTCTTGGAGGAGATTTGGGATTCGATAATTGATATCGATACTTCTGAGCGCAAGGCCCTTCCCGGCGTCGAATGTAGCGAATGGATAGGCTGCAAGGATGGCTCTAGCTCAAAGGAGGAGAAGGGAAAATGCCTGATCATTAACCGGGAGAAGCACACGAGGTTTATGGCATTTCTCAAAAAGGAAATATTCTATTTGGACACACAGCCACCGGAGGATCGTTATTTGTCTGTAAATTCGGCCCTTGCTCGTGCAGAGTCGCACCTTCAGCTGGCGGCCTCTGCAGCGAGGAGCCACCGATACTCTTGTGAACTTGAGTACCCAAGTTATCATGAGCGTTGTTTTTGGGCCGGCAAATTCGAAACAGCAATCAGGACTGTAAAGGAGGGCATAGGGAGGATTCCATTCGTTGTCTTTAGCGGTGTCCCATCGTTCTCACTTAGTAAACCGGACACCAGGAAGGCTCACATAGTCACACTTAGAGACTTTCCGAATCGTCTCTACGAACTTTATGGTGACAAGTGTATGGGGTGGTAAGAAGGATCCGTATGGACATATTTCAAAGGCGATATGGGCAATAGGGCCGGAGGCCTTTAGTAAATATTACATGTTGGATAGATGCCGCCGACTGTGAGACACATATGCTGTTAACAGCCCTAATACCTACTTCGTAGAGTAATGCTGCTATTCGAATATCTAGTCTGTTTCTGCTCACATGCATGTTGGTGATGGCCCGCAAGGCGCCTGACCGAGTATGCATCTTATCGATTCGTACATATGTCCCATACTCACGCATACAGTGATCTTTCCTTATAGTACCCGTTTCGCATGACCAGCGGATGGCCATTGCAATGCTTCCCTCGATTGCCGCCAACACTGAAGCTGACGTAGCACTGAGACCCAACAGAGGGGTTGCTTACTTTTAGTAGTCGTACAAGGAAGATCTAGGAAACAAAACATAATGAAGCATCTGCGGAACGAGTTTGTTTCCGAATCCGAGACTCCAATATCATAAATATGCTGCCAGCGTTCCATTGCACAATCCTAAAGCTCGAATACATAAAACATTCACAAGTAAGTTGTAACGATCTGGCTTCCTTTAATCAAAGCATTATCAGCTACTTGTCTGTTCAAAATGGCTTCCAATCCGGATATTACCCTCTATGCCTACAAAACCCTAACCTTCCCCCGAGTTGCCATCGCCTTGGAAGAAGTCGGCATTCCCTACACCATCATCAACGTCAACGTCGAGGAACACGACAACCTCAATCCCGAGTATAAAAGAACCGTCAGCAGTAAGTCCCCCAGGTTAAACCTCTTTGCCAACTTGGTCCATAACTGTGCCTTCCTCACAAGTAACCGGGCAAGTTCCTGCCCTCATCGATGCATCTACCGGCCTCAAGCTCACCGAGTCCGCCGCAATCATGTTCTACATAGTCGACAAGTACGGCCCGCATCTGACTTTCCCGGCTGGAAGCAATGAGTATTATGAACTGGTGCAGTTCATTGACTTTGTGACGGACCTGACCCTCATGGTCGGGTTTGGCAAACTCATTTACGACCCCATCAACAATCCCGATTACGGCAAGGTCTGTGTCCTAACCATTCTTCCACCCATCCACCCTTCGTAACATGTGCTGACTGTCGCGCTAGACACCCGGCATCGAAGGAGCCATGCGCTGGCGCGTCTCCAAGAACCTCACAGTCCTCAACGACCGGTTGAAGGAGCAGAGGGAAAAGTATCCCGGCTCTGAGCCATGGTTGGTGGGCGGAAAGTTCTCGGCCGCTGATATTTCGGCCTATGCTACGGTGCTGGCGGCATCCGGTCTTGCGCATATTGAGATTGCTGAGTTGGGACTTGATGAGCTGGTAGGTTGGAAAGAACGGATTGGTGCCAGGGAGAGTGCGAAAAAAGTGGACG
The DNA here is from genome assembly GCA_003788565.2 of Ascobolus immersus RN42. Taxonomy (NCBI): domain Eukaryota; kingdom Fungi; phylum Ascomycota; class Pezizomycetes; order Pezizales; family Ascobolaceae; genus Ascobolus; species Ascobolus immersus. Next base: position 31,686 of record ML119863.1, on the reverse strand, counting down.
GGTTGCAGGAGAAGTTTGCCGATGGTGACGGGGCGTGGCCGAGGGTATTCAAGAGGACAGAGGCGTAAGCTGTGATACATAATCACTTGCTGATCGGACCGATCTTGGTGGAAGAGGATGGTGCGTGTGGTTGTAGAACCGTGAAGGGAGCCGAAAGCTGGTGCGAAGGAAGTCAAAACGTTCCGTAGCGTGATGTGAAATTGTCGGTCTGATAATTCATAAAGGTCCCTCAGGTCCGTAGAAGAAGGATCGTTCAGCCCTTTTGCATGAACAGTAACCAGCCTATCCAGTTGTGACGAACGACAGCGAGGCCTCCAAGAACGACGCCTAGAACCAGCGATAGCACAAGGAGCGCCCAGAGAACTTCCTTCGCTACATTTTCCTCCTCGAGAAGCTCGGGAACTCGCATCGGTAACTCCTCCATCGTCATGGTTGAAAACTTGAGGCGTTGCTGCGACTACCGTAGTTATTCCGGAGGTTGTGGGGTTCTCGTTCGTTGTTTGGAGAGGAGCTGAGAGCTCGATTGACTGGCGTGCCGGGCGAAACCGTCCACCATTAGATGGGCTTATCAATCCTGGAAGAAGAGATACCCACTGCCTTATATATACCCTCGCTCGGGAAAACTCTTCATGCTGAATTGCGATCCATGATAGATCGGGTATCACCGTTACAGGCATCATGATGGCTGCAAACTTGAGATGTTCGAACGTTCCCTGTTCTTGTCAAGGCCGTTGGGGGCCGTTCGTTTCTTTCGTCCTAAGCTGGGGTAACACTAGTTAGCCACGTTGCCGAAGCAACCACTCTTCCCCTGCGTTTGAGACATGTGCCAACGTCACACCCCCAAACATCAACATCATCATCGAATTCAACTTCACCATCACCATCATTTCTGACCGATGCATTCGACAATAAAGCACCAAATCACGACGAAACCAAAGCGATAACATTCCGAACAGAAGCTCTACATTTATCTCGCAATCACCGCCAACATGGCTGGTCTCTACTCCCGACTGTCCCGGGCCCTGACTGGCGCCTCTCCGCCTGTCTGCCTCGCCTTCTTCCTATTCGGTCTCATCAACAACATTCTCTATGTTATTCTCCTCACCGCCGCTCTCGATCTTGTCGGGCCGGATCTCCCCAAGTCCATGGTTCTTCTGTTTGACGTTCTTCCTTCCTTCCTCACCAAGCTCCTCCTTCCGCACTTCGTCCAGTCAATTCCCTATGCCATCCGGATTCCAATCCTCGTTCTACTGGCTTTCGTAGGGATGCAGTGCGTCGGATACTCCGACAGTATCAGCGGTCGGATGGCGGGTGTGGTGTTGGCGAGTATCAGCTCGGGTGGAGGCGAGCTTAGCTTCTTGGGCCTGACGCATTACTATCCTCAGGGCGGCTTCGCGATTGCGTTTTGGGGGAGTGGGACCGGTGCCGCCGGGCTGGCCGGTGCTGGTCTGTATCAGTTTGTGACCACTGGTTTGGGCTGGGATGTTGTGAAGGCAGTCAAGTGGAGTTCCCTTCTACCCTTGATTATGCTGGTGGGATACTTTGTTGTGCTGCCAAAGCCGGAGGGTGTGGGATATGAGAGAGTTGATGTTGAAGATGGCTTTGGTGAAGAAGAGATTGTGACTAGAGAGGAGAGGGGGTTGCTTGCTGGTGGAATGCCGGATGGGGGGGCCACTGTGGCTCCATTGGAGAGGAGTGCGAAAGACGGGTTGAGCTGGGGTGAGAAATTCCGGGCGAGCATGCGCAAGACAAAGCCTTTATTCTTCCCATAGTAAGTCGTACCGACCAGTCGAGTAGTCGTGAGGATGTTTCACTAACAGTTGCCAGTATGCTTCCACTCCTACTCGTCTATATCGCCGAATACACCGTCAACCAGGGGGTTTCCCCTACACTGCTCTTCCCCATCGAAGAAATGCCATTCCAGAACTACCGGGATGCCTACGTGTCGTACAACACGGTTTACCAACTCGGTGTCTTCATCTCTCGCTCGTCGACACCTTTCATCCGTATCCATCACCTCTATCTCCCATCGCTCCTTCAATGCTTCAACCTCTTCCTCCTCATCTTGCAGGCATTGTACATGTGGCTCCCAAACATCTACTGGAATTGGATGGTTGTCTTCTGGGAAGGCCTCTTAGGAGGAGCAGTCTATGTCAATACCTTTGCAGAAATCGCAGATAAAGTGCCCTTGGATGAGAGAGAATTCAGCTTGTCCGCGGTGACAGTAAGTGACTCTGGCGGAATTGCTATTGCTGGGTTTATTGGGCTCTGGTTGGAGGGCGCGCTTTGTAGATACCAGGTTAGAGATGGGAGAGAGTGGTGCACTTTGACATAGATGTTGCATTTAGAATTGTGGGCTGGAGTTGTGGGTTTGTTTGATACCTGGTGGGTGTTTGGAGTTTGGCTATTCCTTCTTACTTATTGATTATTATGCTATTTTTCATCTTTCCTGTTCTTTCTCGTACCATATTTCCCGGACATATGAGACTCTGAATTCGGAAGGACTACTACTAGTAGCGGGTACGGCAACACCTCCTTCCTCTACAAGACGGTGACCTCACACCAACTGGGAAGTCGCATGAGTGCTAATGGGGCCCGTGACTAACGGCTTCCGGGCCTGCACTCTGTGTATTTCTTCGTTAAAGCCCCTCGAACTCAACAACAACATCAACATCAACAACAACACCAACACCAACAACAACAACTATCATCAACAACCAACTATCATCAACAGTGGCATTTATTGGTACAAACAACAAAGCTCTACATCAGCCTCATTTTTTCTGTTTTAACTATATCTCGACGTTTCACACAACTCTCTCAGGATTCCCCTTTTTCCTTCACTACTCCATTCCGAATGTCCTCCGGCCGAGCCAACAAGAACGCATCTGGGTTCATCTCCGACTGGGAGAAGAAAAAGGTACCGTCTTCCAAACCACTAGTCCTTCACAATTACAGTTCCATGCTGACCAGCGTTTAGCACGCCGACACTGCCGCCAGTATTGCGGAGGATCGAACCCCTCCACCAGGATACTCCGAAAACGCATCCATCCCAGACAGCCGAGCACCTGGCTTCTACGACCTTCTCAGAATTTCCCGCTACCGTCTCCCCGACAATCTCCGATCCTCTGAAAGCTTATCTTCAGTCCACGCTGGACCCAGCTCCACCAGCCGCTCTAGTGACCAGCACACCTCCACAAAAGACAACACCGATTCCGAAAAGAACGAAAAGAAGAAACACATCATGCCCGGCCAGTTTCCTGGAGAAGAGATGACCACAACGAGTAGTCACAGCGGTGCAAAGAAGTCACAAGATCAAGTAACCGACGACGAGGACAAGGAAGAAGAAGAAGAAGTGAAGGAAGCCTTGCGCTATGAGACGGCTAAGAAGGTATGGACGGCTGCTACGGATCGCAGGTTCAATGAGTATGAGGATGAGTTGGAGGTTAAACCAGAAGATGATCTCTAAACTCGCTGGATGGGTTATTGGGAGATACGGATGTGAGGATTGCTTGCATTGGAGTTTCATAAGCGTGGTGCTTTTTTCTTGCTTTCTTTGGGTTGCATTTTCATTGTATCGGTATCGGTCGTTGCTGTGTAAGCTGGGGAAAAGTCGTGAGTAGGGTAGATGGTTATTTTGTGGGATTGAGTGGAACTGGCAACTTCAGGCATTGAGATTCGTCGGATGATTTGAGTTTCTGCTTGGGCTTGGTTAAAATGCATTGCGGGTTTCTTTCTGTCCTCTCTTGGTCGACCGTTTCTTTCTGTCCACTCTTGGTCGAACTGTGCTCTGGGGTTTTCCTATCCTTCTTTTGTTGCCACAATCAAAGTGCATCTACTTGGAATCTGCAATTTTCACATCCTTTGCTTCTTACTGCCAGTCTTTGGATCTCTTTTGAATTAGGTCTTTGCCACGATGTGCAGCTTTACCGGGTATGCTCTATTTCTTTTCACTGAGTCTGAGTCGATAGGTGCAGTGGCAATTACCCAGGCTATAGACGATGTGGCGAAAGTTGAAGGATATTTCTTTGCAAGACAGTATTTTAGTGGCCGCCGGTTCGTCTGAACTTATTTCGGAACTCACTGGCCGCCTTACATACTTACTGACCAGAATCCGCACAATTCGCCCATAAGCTCAAGATCATGAACCGTTTTCAATCATCTACGATCCCACAGCAATTCAGCCCTTGGAAGCCTGCTTCGAAGCAGCTTCAAAACGTACTCAAAGATGTACCTACTCCCCTCCTAGGTGTTTCTCGGATGCAAGGGCTATGTTGTGTTCCTAACGAAATTAGACTTCTAATAGCCGACCATCTTACGGATTGGCTAGACCATATGGCTTTCCGGCATACCGATCGAACAAATTACACCCTTCTGACAAACACAGTCTCTGTCCGAAAACGTTTTGGAGTGGAGGACGAGGCTTTACTCCATGTTGTCAACTATCTTCAGTCTGAGCCCTGTCCGTTGCTTGATGGGACTGGACTGCTTGTCTTTCTCATCAAGCATACACAGGCCCAACGCGACAATAGAATACGAACATTCTTGCTGCAGAAAGACCGCGGGGTCCTACATTCAACTCCAAGGCCCAGTACGGTCGATGAAGGGAATGACTGGCTGCTATTCGTTTACCGAAACAACTGTGCTTCCTTTCTGCATGAGATACTATCCGCCGTGAGTGGCAGTTTTCGGGACATGCCTATTTTCAGATACGAGAATATTCGCAGCAGACACAGCTTCTTCATTGACTTGGCCAGGAAAGTATACCGCCCGCATTACCGGCACGAGAATGGAACTGCAGCTGATGGAAGTCCAAGGTTGGCGAATAATCTCCACATGATTGCAACTCGATCATTAGGAATTGTGCTGACTGTCACTCGACTAATAGATCCAGGAAGAAACGCACCCCTCCGCGGACACGGAGATCGGTTTGGAGCATGGGAGAAAGTGTGGAATATTGTTGATGATGTGGTGCTCGGGGAAGTACGGGGCATCCTTGAGGCACTTGGAAAGGTTGAACTTGAACCTGGCGATGAGGACTCGGAAACTGTAAGAAGTCTTCAGGTTAGGGTGGCTCGACTTCCCGTTGAGTGGAAAATGGTAAAAGATATGATACGGCATTTTGTAGAGTTGCTTGGTTCTAGCAGCTGATTTTCTTCGAACTTGTACTTCGTGTTTCTTTCCTCTACTTCTTGTATCGGGCTGCTCCTTCCGTCTTTGCTGTCCTTCTGCTGTTGCCACAGTCAAACTTCATCCAAGAATCTGTAATTCTGTGCATCCTTTAGAATGTTTTCCTGAAGCCGTATATAATCCTCTCTTCTCCATTCGCCGCCGCAGTGCTCGAAACTGGCACATGCGAATCCAAAGCTTTCGTCAAGATCCTCCTGAAAACAATACTGGAGCGTCTGATCAAAGATGCGCCCAAACTCCCTCCACAGATTTGTGACTGTAACATCTCCAATTCTTCGTGCCGCTCTTCTAACCAACGGCCCCATGAGATCTAAACCCCAGGCAACTTCCAGCAAGCCTTCATCAAGACGTTGGGAATGGAGAACTTCACCGTCATTTCCCCCATATCTAGGCAGAACAGCGGATATTGCCACATCGGACAAGCTGGAGATCACGCCAGGGCCTCGATTATAGCACACTAGGCTCTCCAGATCAATCTCGGCCTCGCTCATGTCCTGTTGAAGTGTAAAACTAAAGCAATCATCGGGATCAACAAAATAGACTTCCGGGTCCGGCGGAGTACGGAAAAGCCCTATCGAGCGAGTGGAGCTTATGGGAAGAGTACCGGGAATCTCCCGACATTCAGCATAACAACCTGCCATCACACCTCTAGAATCAGATGATTCAAATATAGTCCAACACTCGCACCACCCCTTCCCAGTCGTGACCGGCGCAGGAAAAGTTACATTATCGTCCCAAACCAAGAAGAATCTCCTCCAGAAGTGGAGCCGAAAAGCTGGCAGTTCTAGCCAGAGCTCTCTCTCCACTGCATAAAGGGTGTATGTCCAGAGGTATCTCATCTCGGCCATCTTCCCTGGAATCCGATTGCGTTGCTCAAAAATCATCTGCGTAGATATAAACTTTTTCAACAGACTTGCTGCCGCGGTGGTGTATATCTCTCGAGTTTTGGACAGACGGTCGGTACAACGATCATCGCCTGTCTCGAGAGCGCATAACAGGGGCAGGATATCGAGGAATTGGTCGGGGAGTATAAAGCGGTGCTTGCTGATTGAGTGTAGAAAGACTCTTGCATTGTGATCGTTCAGATTCTTGAGACCTGGGAAGCATAGAGGTTTCGGGAATGGTGGGAGAATGTAGGAGATGATTTCGTAGTGGATCTCTGCTGGGAGGGTGATGAATGAGGAGGGCATCTGGCTGTCCTGGTGTTGTTACTGCTTGTGGATGTTTTTGTGGGATTTGTTGGGTTGCCGAGACTTGTGATGTGGAAGAGTGAGGTACCAATCGCCGAGAAGGAAGGACTGGTGTGATACTCAGTTAGTAACGGTTCTGGTTCTACTCGGACGTACTCGACGTACCTCTAAGATCCAGCTCGAACCTGAAAACGTGTTTGGCCTGCCAGCAATGGACAGATGAATGGAACCCGGTTCGCAAGTAGAAGCTCGTTCAAGGGCTGCTGTCGCGATGGTGGAGAGAGGCTTTGTCGGATGAAAACTCGAGGAATTGACCGGAGAAGAACGAGTGGATCTCTGTGCATCAAGGTTGTTGATGTTCAGTTCGTGTGCGTCGACGTCGGCACTGGCAGCACTGTACAACCCCGCTTTGCCTTGCTCCTCAACAGGAAACTACAACCGCCACCTTGAGTTTGGACGATGCTGGGCCTATTTGATACGTCCAAACCAGAAGTAAACCTAGTAGGACTTAGACATGTTGATATGAATAATGAAGGAAGAAGCATTGGTACGATATGCTGAATGCCTTGTCTTGGTTAAATGGCGGTAGACATAATAGTATGGTTCTTAAGTACTAGGTGCCAACTGTGCACGTGCACAGTATTCCGCAAAGGAAGTTATTCACAACGCCTCCTTCAACCTCAGCTTAACCCTAAACTCCTCCTTCCCCTTCTTCTTCGCCTTATCATGCGCAACCGCAATCGCACTCACAACAGTCTCCTTGTCAATCCCCTTATAACGATCCAAATCCAGCTCCTCGAACTGCCCAAACTCGCTGGTCATGTCGAGATTTGCGCCGGCTTCTACAGAGATGCACATGTGTATCTCTACTCCTTGTGTAGTCATGTCAATCTCGATGCTGGTGATCTCTTTCTTGTAGAGGCAAAAGACGAGTGTGTCGTGGCCTTTGGGCTCATTGGGGATGATTATACCGCCTCGACAGGTATTGGTGGTTGAGCATGTGCAGGGAGACCCTGCCTTTTTCTTTTGAGACTTTGCGGTTTTGGATGAAGATGCGGCCGTTGATGGATTGCTACCCGTGTTTGCGAGGTGAAATCCCATCCTCGAGAAGCCGTGAGAGTAGTGTGACTTCGGTTACGCGGCAAGGGAATATGAAAGGGACTTGGATCCATGGAATTGACCGGCAGACTCTTTATAGGGAAGTCAACCGACGAAGCAGAAAGCAGTACAATAGGCTAGAGTGGCATACAGCTATGAATCAGAAGCTCTGGGCCTTCAGCTGGTGTCCAACACCTAGGGATCGTTGGGGGCCTCCTCCTACATTACTACCCGTTTCGGTTAGCTCTTGGGTTCCCCAGGGTTCCTGGGGAACCTTAGCAGACGTCCCGCTTATCGCTCTGTGCACAGCTTGGGCTCCATATCAGGGGTAGAGATGCAAGAATATACATTAGGAAGTACTTACTTGGGTAATAGTTCATAAAGGACCAGGAGAGAAGTATAAGAGCATTAGCAACACTCTTACGACCAACTTAATAAAGGTCCTTCCCGTTCACAGTCACAGAGGTAAAGTAAAATAACAAAGCCAAATATTGTTATATTAAACGGAATTGATTTCAAACAATGACAGTAAAGACGCCGTGTATGGAAAGCTATACTAAGTGAGATCCAGCTAAAGGAATGTCTCTCGCCATTCATACATTCGAAACCACAGCAGGTCGCAAATGTTTGGTAATAGGAAAGAATCTCTCTCGGCACGATGAAATATTCCTTCAGTCACACAAAGATGGGAAGTCTCTGGTGCTGTACACACTAATGCCTGAACACTGGTTTGCGGACGCCAATCCCAAGGAATCCAATCTGATGCAGAAACCTTCGACGAACCGGCGATGATGTCACTCCGTAGCTCAACAAATCACCTAGAACCTTCACATGAGCAGACCACAAGACAAGACAGTCTTAAACCCAGAAAAAACACAAAAACGCCATAGCAAATCCTACCCTAGGTGCCATGTATCAATCCCATTTTGATATATGCTTTCGTCTGAGAATCCCATGAAAATCCCGGTAGAAAAGCAATATGATGGTTCCGAATCAAACTCCCACGCATGAAAGAGGAAACTGAAAACCCGCCGATGAAAACAGTTGTGCAAGGAAAAAAGATGGTTGCATTCAGATCGATTCGTTTATGCGGACTCGCGCTTTCCCTCCTTGACCTCCTTCTGTAGCGGGCGTTAGCAAACTATTGCCCAAGACGTCGCTTAACCGTTCGGGGAGCCGTACCAAAGCCTTCATGGTTCCGTGAAGAGCGTGCTTGTGGTTTCTGCGGAACTTTGGGTCGGTACCCTTCAAGGAAGGATATCTGTGGGTCTTTGGCTTCTTGATACCATTACGGTGGTTCTTGGAAGCCTGGTTGTGCTGGGACGAGTTCTTCGACTATTCGTTTGGAAGCGGTTCCGTCAGCAATCTCGTCCTCATCTTTCGCCGTCCGTCGTTTTCGTCATCGTTTTCGCTCGTGGAATTCGAATCTTTGCGTTTCGGACCGGATTTTGCGGGGGTTCGTTCTCACCTCTGGATTTCGGCGTTAGTATCACATCTTCTCGCTCGCGGTTTCAAACCGCAATAGGTTCACTCACTGGCCATCTTTTCTGTATTGGAACGGTTTTCGGATTTTCGTTTGGGCGGGAAATCTGGGTAACTCTAACGTGTCTCCGCAGTGCAAAGGCCAAAATCGCGAAAGTGAGTGGCCCGCCAAGGCAATGGTGCCTTGGCCGATAGGGCAAACCCTTTCCGTGCCAAGTCTTAAGCGAGCGAAGAAAGAGGTGAGCGGAGATGCGGAGTTCTCAATCCATGCGATGGCGGACCGCAAGAGTCGAGGTTCTCCCGATGGAACCGCATCTTGCAGTGCTTGACGATGGGCAATGGGAGCGCGGAGGAATACGATATGCGACTTTATTCGACATGATTATCGGCATTCAGGTCTAGCAGTCACTGCGAACAGTCCAGCAATTACATCTCGCTGCGATCCCCCGGCAGACAACGACATAGATCGAATCCGAACCAGCAGCATTTCTCGAAACTCGATTTTAAAAGGTGGAATACAAGGGATTGAGCTGGTCTTAACGCAACGGGTTACTTTCGGAAAGGAGATGTCGGAGGCCGTTCCTGTCAATTCCTGGAGATGGTTTACATACGGCGCCGGTAGGACTTTTCTTCAACTGAAATTTCCTATGGCTTGGTATGGAGGGGAGGGGTACGGACTGTCATGTCGTATTTTCGCCGGCCTGGATTGTAATATGAGCGGGGTCGAAATGCGGGCATAGCGGCCAGTAAACGTATCAAAACTGGAAGTTTGGAATTTCGAATGTTGAGTACTTAAGAAGTAGTGACATCGAACATATAGTCTATTTACATACTGTTCATTCATTCTGACGAAACATTGTGGCCAAAGGTTCCTGCGTCCTGATATCGTCCCCAAATTCGCCTTCACTCTGCCACTTAAAAAGTACATGCGTGCTTCCCATTCAATGTGCGGCCTTCATCCCTATGAAAGCAAGTATAGAGACTTTCCATATCCCAAGTAGCTTTTGAAACTTTGAACATCTTCACCCGGTCCAGTTAACAACCATGAAAACACGCTATTTTTTGAATCAAAGCAAGTACCTGCACAACAATTAAGCACAACGGAAGCAAGCACACGTCGAGCCCAACCCGCATTCCCAACAGGGGTAAAATTAACAAGTAGCAACAACGACCGCAGTTTTTCGGAAACGAAAGGCACATAGGCGGACACCACCCCACCACAACATTGATGCGAAGCAAAGCAAGAGAGGATTGACCGTGATTTAAGTAAGTAATACTAGAGTGGACGAATATCGAAATGATTGTGATGGTACAAACATAACCCTTCTGAATCATCCAGGAGAAAGAAAAACGCAAAAAACAAAGAAATAGTGAAAAGTAAAACAATATCCCACTTGATGAAGAAAGCAGAGGAGTTGAAAGCTTTCCTGGACCGCTCCAAGTAGTGTTAACAATTAAGTTTGAGTTCCAGAGAGCACCCCGCCTCCCAGTAATCTCCAAGCTGTATTGCCCATGTAGTCCTAACCAACACCGTCGTCTACTTCTTCTTCTGCTTTCTAGGAGGAGTAACCGGCCGGGCCGCCCCCATTCCGCCATACGCGAACTTTTTTTTTTCTGCCGGCTTGAGGATCTGTGTGCAAAATTAGTACAAGGTGTATCTGGTAGCAACTCGGTTCCACTCACCTGGAAAGAGCACAAAAGAGACTCATCAACACTCATCATAGCACCAGCATTGTCGAATTCACCGCAATAGTTTGGCGCAGAGAATAGCGTGACGAGCTGACGTTTCGAGAAGAACTCATATCCGTCCTCAACGACTTGATGGGCACGGCAAATCAAGTCCATGTCGTGCTTCTGTAAGAACCTAGACACAACGTCGGGTCCAAAGGTGAAGGAGACACCTCGGTCGTTCTCGCTCCATCCAGTGATATCCTTGTCAGGATCCGACCAGAGAAGATCGCAAAGGAGTCCACAGTCAGGAATCTAGGTTTCGAGTCAGCGCAAATCCATATTCAACACGTGTCGCAATACTAACATCTGTTGGTCTCATAACCCTGCGAATCTGCTCCATGGAGTTGAGGTCTGGGGAAAGACCACCGTGCATGGTGAAAATCTTCTCGTCAATGATGGCGGCGATTGGCAAGCAGTTGAAGCAGTCGGTGAATGTCTTCCACAGCTTAATATTGTAGCGTCTCTTGCACTCATCGTAGAAGCCGTATATACGGTTGATCGAGGCGCACTCGTGGTTTCCGCGAAGGATGAAAAAGTTTTCCGGATACTTGATCTTGTAGGCAAGGAGCAAGCAGATTGTCTCCAAAGATTGCTTTCCTCTGTCGACGTAATCTCCCAAGAACAAATAGTTGGCCTCTGGCGGGAAGCCTCCGTACTCGAACAATCGAAGAAGATCGTAATATTGGCCGTGGATATCACCGCAAATCTGCCATCACGGTTAGCTCAAACGATTCCGCATCGCCAATAGCGACCCGCAGTCGGCCGAGGGAATATACCTTTATAGGAGCCTCCAACTCTAGCAAGATTGGCTGGGAGATGAAGATTTCTCTCGCTTTCGTGCACAAAAAGCGAATTTCGGTTTCGAGGAGTTGGACTTGCTTCCCGGGGCGGCTGCCTCTCACTTCAAGGAGTCTGTCGATGATGGAATCAACATCGACTTCGGTTTGGTCGGCCATCGTTCAATGGCGTGGGAGAACAGGGGGTGAGGATGTGGAGATGGTCGAGGGACGGAAGGTGAAAGGCGGAAGTGGTGAAGAGATCTAACGGCCACACGGAGACGAGACTAGCTTCGTGCTGGATATAGCTTTCTCGATGGTTACAGATCCCTACTTGGGTTCCTGCAGATGGCCCACAAAGGCTTTGTCAGAATGTTTCTCTAGACTATGTTTGAACCCCGCGTCCGAGAAAGCGGTGTTCAAAAACGGATAACGGATTGGGGGGAGGCGAACACGACAAAGAGCAACACAAAACTAATTGCGTTGACGAAAGCTGGTCGGTCGGGATGGGCCGGCGAAGAGGGTGACGGCAGAGAAGGGGGTGGAAGGGGAAAAGAGAGAGAAGGAAGAGAGAAAAAAAGAAGCAACTTACAACGCTGTGATCAAAGGCAAAAATAGGTGAACCAAGTCTCGCCGCTGCCCTATTCGGAAACTAGGATTTTGGCGATCTAACCAAATGCTGACTATCTGGCTTCACGAAACTGAATATTCCGCAAGTTCCGTCTGTACACAGTGAATCGATATGTAGGTCGAATTCCCTAGGCCAGAGTAATGCGTAGTCTAGATGCCGGGGCTGTCCAAGGAAAAGTTGGATCAAAGTTTGTTGGGAGGTTGTTGTGTTGTAACGGTGTCGGAGAGATGGTTACTGGCAACGAGAAAAGGCTGACTGACGTATCGAGAGAAGTCCGCGTTGAGAGCGCCCGAGCAATCCTTGATAGGCCTTTGACTTTGACCACGTCCGTACACGCAGGGTCACCACAGAAGCTGCAGGTAGAACCGTTGAAGCGGTTTCGATGGATATCGGGGTGGTGGTGAAAAGCTGGAAGCGGCTTGGTAGCTTGCAAATTCTTCGCGTTTGTCGTAGGAGAAAAGTGCGATGAGGGGAACGAGAAAGGTGTTCCGCACAGCTAAAGGTGAATATGGAGATGTGTGGGTTGCGTGTGGTGGTTAAGATGCAAGAGTACGGAGCGGAGTAGAATCAGTGCTAGATAGACGTGATTGTTTTCTCCAGCGGGTCGTGTGCAAAAAAAGAGGTGTTCGTTCGGACCCAGCAGGTGATTGTTGCAAAGCGGACGGAGATACGATAGCACCAAGCAAAGTTTCCAAAGCAGCAATACCTGAACTGTTCTCGTTGTTCTGTCTCTGAAGAGCGCGTTGGAGATATCTGAGGAGGAGGACAAAAAGGCAGTGGTGGGACGTTGAATGGGAGAGAGAGAGGAAGGTTGCCGTCTGGTTATTGGAGGTGGGGGGTGGGGACGGGCGGCTGAGAGGGAATGGTTGTTGGTGGAGAGGGTCAAGAGAGAGGGGTGAGCGTAAAGCTTCCAAGGGCAGGCGAAAAGGGCGCGTCAACAGAAAAAAAGACAGGCAACGACAACGAAAAACTGACCACCACGACTGAACGAAGATTGGAGCGAGAGGCGTCAAAAGAGACTTCAACAGTGTTTTTTTTACTGTGGCTTTAGAACTGGCTCGAACCGGATGAAGAGGCTCCGGGAATACACAGGGAGGCGGATGGAAGTTGACGACGCTCCAGTAACCAAATTTCAGAGACTTCAAAACACCGCCACAATATCCAATTTCAACATATCTTTTGCTGGACCGCATCCGAGTCCTATCACGACGGTCATTTTAATCGCATCCTCTTTGCTACCCCTTTTGCTCTGGTAAAAGAAAAGTGTGAATCCGAAACTTCCATCTAAGGGCGGCAGCACATTTGAAGGGTAACGAGGGTACATGGCATCACGACTGCCCATCGAGGTTATGATAAATCTCCACAGCTTGGAAGCCAGATGCGCACTATTAGCAACCCCTTTCAAGTAACAATTGATATGTAGTCTAGCTTTCTCACTCTCCAGTACCTTTAGGCTCAGCTGGGATAGCCCAATCTGAGTCATTTCCAGACCATAATTATAAGGGCCCGGTACAACTCTCTAGATGGCGGGATATGTAACTGCCACAGTTTGCATCACCTGATTGGTCGCGGGCCATTATCACCAGAGTTCTTATAAAAGACTGCAAGTCTGCAACCACTCGCTCCATCATGGCCCTTGTATCCGGTTGCTCCATATGCGGAAGCTCATTATGGAATATACACATTTCCGCCATGGGATTCTACAAATGCCAATGTAGCACTTCCGTAATTCGTACATACAATCAAGTGGCATGGAGATGGCCTAGACAGTTGGCGAGCTGGGCATCAAAATCAAGGATATCCTAGCTTCCAAGCATCTTCACTCAAAGATGCTCAGTGAATATGCTTCAGATTGGAACGGAAAGTCAGATTGGCATCCTAAATGATACTTACCTATCAACTGCAACACAAGTCATGTATCCGTATGTGAGCTACTACGGACCATGTAAAACTAGATGCGCTCTTTGCAAATTTGAGGGACTGTGTTGCAGCTGGAGGTGCATGGAGCCCTGTGAGTTTCTCCGAAACCTGCATTCTCTGTGTCGAGGTCGCGAGGTCAGGCCGACGAATCCTGCTTGTCTGAGGTTCACCTTCATTACATTCTCTGGAAGACACGTACGGATAAGCACTTCCATAACATATCGCCTATAAGCTCGTACAAAGTATTTTACCTCCCAAGAGGGTGGCCTGTCGATCGCCGGTTGGCTTTGCGCTGCTCAATTCTGCAGTAATCTCACCTGCCGAATTGAAATGCAACCACAATTGCAAGTTCTACTTCAAATTGCAATATTGCATTTACAATACAAGACCATGGCGCATGAACCTGGTGAAGGAGCTTCTGCACTCTTATTTCAACATCTCGTATAAGTACCTGGAACCAGGTCTGATATCCCTACTACCTGGCCGTCACTTCTTGATTGTAAGTCCTCCTCCTATGGAAGCTCATACTATGCATCAGCCCTCAACACTACTTCCGCTGGTCAAATCAACATCTCGAGGTACATCTCAGACATACATCCGCCGGTGTTTGTTTGCTTAGGCGCCGTTATATGTGATCGTTCACTCTTATGGCAGGTTGCTTGGAGGTTCACCTGCGTGCATATTGGATATCGGTAGATCCAACACCCGCTGTACAATTCGTCCTGTCCCATGCTGAAGACTTTGAGGACTACGAGGCCGGCCGATTATGATGGTCGCACTCTTTATAGTTATCATGCCTAAACATTAAGCCCGTCAGTCAAACCTGCGATCCCGTGGGTGTGGAAGGAACTGCTTACCACTTCAAAGCACTTGTATTTCCCTTCTTTACGGATAGTCAACACGTACATACGAAGTAAGAGCCTGATGTCCAAAAGGTAGTTTATATGAGACTGTTCAGCAGCCTGGTTACTTAGTAACAAAATCTACATTTCGATGCTGGGATATATATTTCTAGTTACGGCCAGCAAACGACGGGCTCAAACTCTCGGTAGAGGTGTCGTGATTGATCCTTAGGCGTCATCAGAAATTCCAAGATCTAAACGAGGTGCCTCCGTCGTCGAATCCGTACTGCTGCCGAGTCCGGTTTCGTGGTCTCAAGAAGCTGAGCCCCCTCGAGGGCCTCGGCTCTTTCCGGTGCGATATATTCTGGACGAAATGTTCTCATTGCCAATGATCAGCAAACGACTGGTTCGAAACACAACGGGTGGTGAGAGAGTTACGGTAAACGTTATTTGTATTGTACATCTCGAGATGGGCAAAAGAGGGGCTTTGGCAACTGATGGTGGGGTAAATCACGGCTCTATATCCTCACTTTACTTCGCCCAAAGCGCTCCTGTCTTTCTGCCGGCTCGACCAGGCGTTCGGACTGACGTTTTGGCAGCTTGAAAGACGAAAGAACGATATGCTTGGCAATCGGATCCCTGAAAGTGAGAAATGGGGAAAACGTGAAGGCATCAGCAGGCACGAGGAACCTAGATGAAAGTAGCTTAGCGGAATGTGGGGTGAGCGCCTGATCGAATGCGGGTAGTGGATCTATTACTCAGCAAATCCTTGAGCTTCGGCAGATTGGCGAGTTCTATGATACTATGGTACCAAGCCCAAACAACAACACAACGACGTCAGCTCTCAATAATTTCATCTCTGGATCTGTGGGGATCTTCGACCATCGACGAGCTTCGCCTGTCAATCCATGGGGTAAACGCAATCTTCTTCCAACAAATTCTTCTCTCACCTCGTACGAGTCTTCGATTCTTCACCCGAGAAATAGCAGGCTCGACATCGACAACTTGAACAGCGATTTGACGGGGCGAAAAACGGTCGGATTCTTTTTGGGTGAGATGAGTACCAAGTATGTATGTATATTCGAATAAGACTCTCGAGCTACAACTAACTAGCCTTCTTACGCAGCATTTATCAACTTTGGAACGGACTGTGACGAGAAACGACACCTACGACGATCGAGGGCTCAAGCTGTCGACACATCCCAAACCACGTTTACTTGCTCTACTCCAGCAGTGAACAGCGACGACAAATCGATTGTCCAACTCGTTGGTTACATTTCAACGGCAATAATAAACCACCTCCCCGGGAACGAGTTCACGACCTGAATGGGAGCACGGCACACAGATTGCTGGAGGCACGAAAATTTTAACCATCCGTCTAGTTCGAGATGGAGATCGGAAGCGGCTTGCATAGCTTCTAAATGTCGGCAATGGATTCGTCTTTCTGCTTCCGATTCTGAATGCTCTCATAGGGTACCAGGGAATGATAAGGTCCAACTGGCGTTGGATGCAAGCTTGGATAAGAGGGTATGCCATAGGCCATGACCTGAGGAGGATATCGTTCTCGCTATCGGAAAGAAACTTGCTGTTTCTCCGATCGTTGATTTTTGACTTTTCTGAAGTACCCTGATCTGGAGGACGGAATAAATGCCTACTGATAGATGGTGCGAAGGCACGAAACTATCCCGCCTCTCGGGAGCCCAGGCAAAACGAGACGTAATAGTCGTCTACATACGACTCTTCGAAAGGTGATGGCGGCTTGTTCCTTCAAGAACTTTGGTCATCTTGCAGCCCTACTGGCAAGAAATTTCTACTGTGGATGATTCTGACAATTATCTACTCGCGTTATACACGTTAAGAATGTCACAACGGGCTGTATACTCTCAGCGGACTACAGAATTGGATCGGAATATGTAGCCTCGTTCCCAGTCCTGAGCGTACCGAGCGTGTTGAGAGATATTCGGAAAATTGCTGCGTAGCAGGGATATGCAAGACTCAGGAATAGTACCTAAGTATTTACGAAGGGGGTAGCTTTGTCCATATTGAACCAATGGCATGCTCTTGTTCAACATTTAAGAACCGTTTTATACAGACTTGTATTCTTCTTTTTATCATTGCTTCTTTCGCCGGCCCACGCTGGCTTGGAACTTGACCGTAACTACAAGTCGTTCTCATGCGGGATTTCGAAACGGTTGCACAAGGGAGTCAGCAGAACGTTCCACCCTCACAGTCACAAGTACTTACATTTGCATGCTTGCCTTCTGATCGATAATTGTCATCTGTGCTCACTCCAACAACCTCAAAGCTTCAAGATGCTGCTATGTACGTATGAACCTAGAGTCGCTACTTGTTGCCTAACATGAATAGAAGGGCTTCGATTCGAGGTGAACGCTGTCACTACCAATATCGGGAGGCACTCGCTTACGAAGCTTCACAGAGCCGTTGCGGCCCGACAGGATAAACTCGACACCTCCACATGTTTCGGAGCAAACGTCCAATTCAGGTACCATCAATGTTTTCATCCGCATGTCTAACTAGGCTTCACGGAATACGGCGGTCGTCTTCTGGTCCCAATCACTATTCATGGTTTGCCTCCTCTAGGATTCAAGAAACGTGGGAGACAATCACCGGCAATTGGAACCAAAATAAACCCTGCATACCCCGACTGATGTTGGCCTTGACAGGCTGGCCAGCTCGAGGTCTGAAAGATCCGAAGACCGATGCTAGCCGTCAGATCAGGATTCTAGGACCTCATCAACTTGCGCGGATGCACCCGAGATTCGCCTCATGCAGGACCGATCTTATACAGCTATTGTGGGATATTGGATGATTTTCGAGATGTGTGCTGCATCTTGCCCGTTCCGGTATCCCGGAAACGGCGGACCTGGCTTGGATTTATTCGAGGATCCGTCTACTCATGGAAAGCTGCCAGACAGTGGATTGTTGGGTTATCATGGTATGATGGTGGTATGCAACCCGAGAATTCTCTGGAATACACGGCTTGGAATTTCTGGCTGACAAAATGCAATAGCAGATCTGTTATGGCCTCAGTCTCTACAGGGACTCCCGGGATCCCAAATAAACCGCACAACAGAAACATGACGTCTGCGTTCATGTAATCACCTTTTTTCGTCGAACAGTGTCCGCCACTATTATTCTCGAATTATCTGGAATTGAGTTTCTGCAGCTGCTACCTCGCACCTTACACCTGAGACTATAGCTATATAGCTACTTGTAGTCTGGGCAGCGGCAAAGCGAGGTCAGAATACTTCCATCGAACTCTTCCTTGCAGCTTTTCATCATTCATCATATCACGCATTCCAATGATCGTCCCATAAACAAGTGAGTCTTGTAATTACGAAAGCAATAATCTTTCTCTGGAACCGGCCGCCTTGCATATACCCCCGAAGCCCATGCGGTTGACGTGCATGTGCTTTGCATCCGTTGACAGCCGGAAAAATATTTCACCTTGTCACCTTCTCGTAATTTCTACTACAATGAAACCGAGATCAGAGGCAATTCGGTGGAGTGATTTCTAGTCACTGAGTCTGACGACGAGGTTGTGTGCTACGTACTTCTGAGGTTTCTTGCTTCA
Source organism: Ascobolus immersus RN42 (assembly GCA_003788565.2). NCBI lineage: Eukaryota > Fungi > Ascomycota > Pezizomycetes > Pezizales > Ascobolaceae > Ascobolus > Ascobolus immersus. Next base: position 13,231 of record ML119863.1, on the reverse strand, counting down.
GATGAGGTATCGTATAATGTGTGATACATTACCATTTCTAGAGGAAGAGGGTATAAAGTCTCCATTGGATTCCGCTCAGGGAGAATCATCAAACATAGCAAAAAGCAATTCTCACATCAATCTGCTCATACTATCCTACCTTTACTACTTTATCACCTACTACGCATCACATTGCCAGTCACCACTTACATCCTTCTGCTCGTCGCCAAATACGAAAGAAAAAACCAGCACCATCTCTTACAGTTCAAACAAGACTCTCTTGATCTTGAACCGTCATATTCCAGGCCCAAAGGTATGTAACTGCAGCCATTCTCTTCCAGGAATTAGTAAGTTCACAAACTAATCTTCTTCAGTCTATTGGAACTCGTCAGTTCACCAAACCATCTCAATGCATTCCTGTTACCTCCTCCTCGTTCTTGCCTCTCTCGCTCTCTCCCATCCAGCACCACGTCAACCTCGCACGGCAACTGCATCCCAGCTTGCCTGTTATAACACATGCGTCTCGGAGACAATGTGCATAGCTTCATTCCCAGATGGATGCTATTGCCAAAACAACGTCCGCACCAATTGCTCCTCCCGCTGTGCCCTTACCGAACGTCCCGAGCTCATGAGCTGCGAAGTCACACCCGAAAGTGAGATTGTAGCTCGGGACATGGCTGTTGAGGCCCCAGAAGTGGCAGCAGAGCCCATTTTGCTCAATACTGGCTTTGAGGTTGCTGCTGCTGCAGAGAGAGAAAGCTTTGCGAGATGCTTCTCGGAGTGTACAGAATCTTGGTTCTGTGCTGCCCAATGGCCCGAAAGCTGTCATTGCAAGAATAATGTCAAGGTTCAGTGCATGGAGAGCTGCTCTGGGTTCGGAGGGTTGAGACTCGTGTTGGACTCCTGCGAGGAGTAACGAGTACGATTGTGCTTCAGAAAAGAGGAAACGAAGCTGGCAAGGAGGGAGTTATGGACGTGAGAAGTTGAATGAGGTCCGTTACTTTTGTGTTTGCTGTTTAATTTCTACCGTATTTTCTATGTTTTAGCTTGGTTCTGCATTTGTTTGGAATAGGGAAAAGTTATAGGAGTGGAGGCTAGCACTCAGCTCATGGCATGTAATGGTAATATTTAAGGGACGAAGGGCATAATATTTTAGACTGGTATAATTTAATAAGTATTCTTATATATGCTCTCGTACTCGGGTTCCTTGCATGCCTCATCACTGTCGAATTCGCGAATGCTGTACACCAATGATTGTATCGGGCCGGACTGACCGAAGTCGGAGTGTCTCGGGATTCATGTGCAGGATAGTGACAAGTATCCGATTATAGATGGCTGGGGAAAGTGAAGTGTAGAGTCTAGACAACGGCGTGTGTAACATTGCCACCCGACAGAGAGGCCGCAAAGGCAGCAAGCAGCCAACCAACGCACGAGCTCAACCGAGAATCAAAGTCAGACGGAGATCTCAGCGGACGACCTTTAAAGAATTCGAAATCTTCCCCAACGAGCTCCGACTCAATTTCATCCCCCTTCCGACCAACATCCCCCCCCATCACGAAAAAAAGAGCAACACCAAAAGTTTTATCCCCAAAGTTCAAGATCCGACGATATCTATCTCCTCGCTACATACTTGTCGACCCGATCCCCACTACTGAAGCTCGAACTTTCTCGGCTCGCGAACACTTACCACATCATCAAAAAGTTACCCGACCCTACCTGAGCTATCGATCGTTAGGACCTCAACACCAACAACTTTTCACCGCTTCCTCCAAAACCTCCTCAACAAACAACATCTACCCGATCTGAAACGGCAAAAGAAACAGAGAAATCAAGACGATGGCCTCTTCGACCCAGCAATCCGGCAACTTTGCCAACCCAATGAAGAAATACAAGTGAGAAGCGCTCCCTTCCAGTGTTCGCCGCATTCCGTTCTCTGCTGCACCCCTTTTTTTCCCGCTTCTCACCACCATCACCGCTGCGCTTTCCACATCGACAACCGTGACAACATGAAGAACTCTGGCGCTGACATTCCTTCTCCTCCAGGCTCGTTTTCCTCGGTGAACAAAGTGGTAAGCATGCTCCCTCCATCCCCGCATTCATCCCCGCAATCCTCCGCCCCTCTCCCGCACCCCGGTCGTTCAAACGCTGACCCCCCCCCCTTCTTTAGTCGGCAAGACCTCCCTGATAACCCGCTTCATGTACGACTCCTTCGACAACACGTACCAAGCGACAATCGGTATCGACTTCCTCTCCAAGACCATGTACCTCGATGACCGCACCGTCCGTCTGCAACTCTGGGACACCGCCGGCCAAGAGCGTTTCCGGTCCCTGATTCCCTCGTACATCCGCGACTCGTCGGTCGCTGTGGTGGTCTACGACATTACAAACCGGGCCAGTTTCCTCAACACAAGCAAATGGGTGGATGATGTGCGTGGGGAGAGAGGGAACGACGTGATTATCGTGCTTGTGGGTAACAAGACGGATCTGAATGATAAGAGACAGGTCACGACAGAGGAGGGAGAGAAGAAGGCAAAGGAGTTCAAGGACGTCATGTTTATCGAGACGAGTGCTAAGGCGGGCCACAATGTCAAGACTCTGTTCAAGAGGATAGCTCAGGCCTTGCCAGGAATGGATGGTGGTATGGGAGACCAGGATCAAACTGCTACTAGTAAGTTTCCCATTGATCGCTGCACTTTCAGCAGGCCGTTAAGGTACATTTGCTAATCATATCTTCTAGTGATTGATGTCACCATCAAGGACAACGGCCAGACTCCTCAGGAGCCAGGCTGCAACTGCTAAATGTTCCTACTCAACATACCTGTCCATGATCCCCTTGACCCTACCATCATCCGGCATAGATATCCTCCATACTCACATCACCTGCCTCCTTCCATCCTCTCTCATCGCTGGTTTCTTTAGTTTCCTTATCTCTTGTCTCACTTGTTCGCACCGGTTATGATTATGTGGGGATTGTCTTGTATGAAATGTCGGAAATGTCTGAACGATCTGAACGCTTTCTTATTATGGGTCTGGGTCTGGGTCTGGGTCTTGGTCATGAGGCTGGGTTAAAAAGGGAACGGAAAATTTCACGAGGTGCCGGGGTTGTGCTCGGAAGAGAGAGGTGGTGATCGCTGGGGATGGTCCATCGTCTTTTTGTCTTTTTTCTTTTTCCTTTGTAATCTTTTATACGTACGAACTTTTGCTGTTACTATATCTAATAGCTCGTGGTTTCTTGTACCTTTCTTGTTTATCTTTTACTCCGACTAATACGTTTCCCACCTCCTTTTTCCTTTTTCCCCCCCCCTCTCTCTCTTTTTTTTATTGATTGCCTGCTTTAAGGCTATTTACGTTCCTTTTTTGGGTTGGTTTCCTTAACGATGTATGATCACTCTTTTTTTTGTGCTGGCTGGGATATATACAGCGGGATGCTAGGTTGGCTGTGGCGTGGTGGATTAATGGGAATATTCGAGATTGTTTGATTGAAGTCTTGCGTTGTACTTATTTCGACGCTTATCTTAACCTGTGGATTTACAAACTCGTGTTCGTGATACTGAATACTGTTCTCAGCAATATTGGCCCTACTTGACAATCGACCTACATTGAAGCAAAGAGTACCACCACCTTTACACCTTGACGTCCAGGCCTCTAAGTTTGCAAGTTATGTACGAAGTGGGATTTTATTCATTTGCGTTCATCATGTCAAATTTCATCAACAAATCATTACGTGCTCACACGGATCAAACTCAACAAGACATATCATAACAGACCAGAGACCCAATATTAGAACTAATAATCCATAAATTAACCCAGCAACACGCCGAGCTTCTCACAGTCGAACATATAACAAGAAAAAATAAACAACACCAAGGCCATAACCCTAGCAAAAAAGCACAAAAAAAGCAAGATGTAACTCCCCTCCCATTTTTATCCCGAAGTACAAAACCCTACCTACAAACCCTCCCTAACCCCATTGATCCACAGCACCCATTCGCCTGTGGGGGGAAGGAAGGACATAGGCTTACCCAAACAGCAAAGAACTACCCGAAAATAAAAGACTTGGAAAAAGCTTTTGACATGAAGTGCCCGCTGCCCATCGTACGTAAGTACTGCGATGAAGAAAAATGCCAGAGTGGAAATAAACCAGAAAAATCAGACGCAAGAAAAACCAGAAAGCAGAAAATGAAAGAAGAGAAGGAGACCGTCGATCATGCAATGAATATGCTACTCGTGAGAAGACAAGTATAAACCCGAGATGAAAGACGAAAGGAAAGAAAGCGACGTGGGAAATATAAGAGCAATTCAACCAAGGGAATGATGCTGAGAAAGGATACCATAGACACACACGCAAAAATGCCAACTAGAAAAGAAACGTCTAAAGAGACCGCAAGATTAAATTATGAGGCTCTACCAACAATTGCTCAACTAGAAGGCGAAAATGACATGTCCACAATGTCCTAAACTTAACGCCAAGCACCGCCAGTTCTGGCAGCTGGGGGCCTGTACTTGCCGCCAGTAGCTGGTGGAGTTCCGGATCCCTCTGGTCTCTCCTCGCGTGGGGCTCTTGGCTCCCTGGTCTCTGGGGCTGGACGCTCGGAGCGGTTGAACTCTCTGCGCTCTGGAGTAGCACCAGCTGGTCTTGGTCCATCGCGAGGAGCGCGCTCTGACCTTCCTCCCTGGAGAACATCGGCTGGTGGAGCCTCTGGCTGGACCTCGATACCACGAGCCTTTCTGAACATACCAGGTCTGTATGCTCCACCGGCGGCAGGAGCAGCAGGAGCAGCAGCTGGAGAGGCGGGAGCGGCAGCGGCAGGAGCTGGAGAAGCAGCTGCAGGAGCAGCGGCGGGAGAAGCTGGGGATGGTGGAACGTCGTTGGCAGCAGTGACATCACGGCGAGGTCTCCATCTCTGAACCTCTGGAGTACCAGAAGCAGCAACTGGAGCAGCAGCTGGAGGAAGTTCGCCAACCTCACGACGTGGACGCCAGACGTTGGCAGCTGGAGCGGCATCGGAAGCGCGTCCAAGGCCTCCACCCAACTTCTCGGCCCTCTTGGCGGCAAGACGCTCCTCGATCTCTTGGTCTCTCTGTCTCTGCTTGCGGGCGGCCTCCTCGAGTTTGGCGTTGGCCTCCTCGCGCTCCTTCTTCTCGGCGAGGAAGCGGGCACGCTGTTCCTCCTCCTTTCTGGCCTTCTCCTCCTCCTCATGACGAGCTCTCTCCTCCTCCTCGATTCTCTTGCGCTCGGCCGCTTCGGCTGCCTCTCTCTCGCGACGACGCTTCTCTCTGACTTCGGTGCGTCTTCTCTCGATGGCGGCGTTAAGCTCTCTCTCCGCGGCCTCACGTCTATCCTGGAACTCTTGGGCTCTTTGCTCCTCAATGTGGTTGCGGAACTGCTCGTAGGTGCCAACCAATCTCTCAAGACGCTTCTTGAGAGCGACATCCTCTTCGTGCTTCCTCTTGGCGGCCTCCTCTTGCACACGCTGGCGCTCCTCGAAAGCAGCCTTGTCAGCAGCAAGCTGTTGCTCGTAGTCCTTTGGCAAGAGCTTGACTTCCTCACGTCTGTAAGCACGCTCCAAATGATCGACCCTCTTTCCGGTGATACGGAGCTTCTCGGCGAGCTCCTTCTTCTCCTTCTCGAGTTGTTGCAACTTCATCTGTCTGAGACGAGCGGCATCCATGTCGGAAAGGTCGGTAAGATCGACATCGAGCTTACCGGTGCTTTTGAGCTCGTCCAATTGCTTCTGAAGCTCCTCCTTGCGGATACGCTCCTGCTCAGCCTTCATACGGGCAAGCTCACGCTGCTTCTGTTGTTCAGCAAGACGCTTAGCCTCAGCCTCGGCAATTTCTTGCTGACGCTGCATTCTCTGCTGCTGCTCCTCACGCTCCTTCTTGATGATGGCCTCCTCAGCAGAGGTCTTGCGCTGCTCAATGAGCTGACGTCTGGCAAGGGCCTCTTGGTGTTCCTTCTCGGCACCAGCAGCAGCCCTAGCGAAAGCAGCCTCCTTAGCCTGAGCCTTAGCCTCCAAGAACGATGGGTCGACATAAGAGCAGGTGAGGTAGAGAGCCTTGCTGAGGCGGGAGAGTTGAGAGCGGACAATCTCGGATGGGGTGCTCTGCAACTTCTGGACACCCTTCTCGGTAGAGGAAGAGGCAGTAGTCTTTGATGAGGAGAAGACATCAGAGTCGAAGCTGAGAACACCGGCGGCGTGGTCGATACGAATCGACAGCTCTCCCTTCTTGCAGCCGTTCATGATGAACTTCTCAATGGTGGCTGGGCTGACCTCGAATGGAGCTGGGAACTGAGCAAGCTTGATGACAAACTCAAGCTGAACCGACTCGTAAACCTGAGAGAGCTGCTGGAAGAGGCGGGTGAGGATGACCTGGTGCAATGGAGCAATGTAGCGCTTCATCTCCTCGTTGTCGGCAATCTTGGTGAGAATTGGCGAGATCTTTCTGCAGATGCTCAATGGATGGAAGTCAACCTCGAGGATGTTGTAGAGCTCTCTGATCTCGGGGCTGGCGCGCTGAAGAAGACCACGTCCAAGAGCCTCCTTGAAGAGAAGAGGGCGGGTTGGGGCCTTGCTCATACCCAAGAGGTTGGTGAGTCTGGTGTTCTTGGTGCGCTTGGCCTCATCGACATCCAAGAGACCGCGGGACCTGGAGGTGCTGATGACTGGGATGGAAAGCGAAGAGAGGAGCACGAAAGAGGCGGCACGGGTGATGTCAGCCTCGGTGACGGATGGAACATCCTTCTTGGTGAGAAGTCCAGCGGCGAGAGAAGCGTGCGAAGAGCGGAGCAAGTTGTAGTATCTGCTCCAGGCAGCGGCGTGGAAGAGGTAGTTCTCAGAGACGAGGAAGATACGGGTGAGCTTCTCGTAGTAGTTGGCCATCATGATTGGCTTTGGAGGGCGCTTGCTGAGGTTGAGAAGGGTGTGGATATCCTCAACAGATCTGAAAGCCTCCTGCCACAACTCGAGCTCGACAGCAACGTTCAACTGTTGGAAGCGGGTATCCAAATGTCTCTGGAGGGTTTCTGGGTCGTTGAGGTTGATGGCGTGCATCTGGGTGGAGTACTTGGCGGCATTCTGGACATGGTTGCGGAGAAGTTCGCAGAGACGGCGGAACTCGGTCTTTCTGGCGTACTTCTGGCAGAACTCAAAGGCCTGGAGGGCGGTCGACTGGTACATGATCTCGAGGCGGGCATTGTTTCTGAGAATGTCGAGAACGGTACGGTAGGTCTCCCACAAGAACTTCAACCATGGGGTGACGACGGCGCGGTCGGTACGGTCCTTGGCTTGCTCGCCGGAAACAGTCGACAAAAGGATCGACTCTGGCGTCTCGGAAGCTTCCAAATCCTCAACACCATCCAAGTTGATTTGCTCGGCCTTGGCTTGGGCAGCGGTGACCTTCTGCTCGGCCAATTCGATAAACTTCTTCAAGACCAACTATTCCATCCATTAGCATCAGCCCCTCCACAACCCCCATTCCTCCCTTCCCATACCTCAATAGTCTGGACGTTGGTGTTCTGAGCGATGTTCTTGTAGTTGTAGAGACCCTCTTTCGCGGCCTTTCCCTTTCTCTGGTTGACGCAAAGCTCGACGAAAAGGAGCATAACCGGCTCGAGCGGGGCGATAGGGGAGTTGCGAATACGCTTGGAGGTGACATGTTCGTGAAGGTTTTCGAGAGCGGCGAGCTCCTTGTCGACGGCCACGAGTTCGAGTGCTCGCTGGGTACTTGTTAGACAGATGTTCCTTTGGCATAGCCAGTCCGTATCCTTGTAGTAGATACCTTGAGCACATTCTCGGGCTTGGAATGTGGTGGGGGGGCCATATTGGCGGTTGTAGGTGGGGCTTTTAGTGTTGGTGAAGCAGTCGAATGTGAATGAGCCCGGTAGAGACTTTTGTGATAGCTTTGGGAGATCACGAATGGCCCTTGGGAGTGGTGGGGCAAAAGTTGACGGGAACTTTTGTTAAGAGGGGTCGGGCTTCGCAAAGGTCAAGAACCGACGACGTTGAATTTGTGTGCTAAGTTTTCACAGGCAGCCTCAGTACACTTGACCGGATTTGGCGTTAGCTCGGGCAATGCGCCACGTTGTCTGTGGCTGAGAGAACAGTCACGTAAACGGAATAATTACATAAGCGATCTCGCTAATCCTGTCATGTGATCGGGCCCGAAAACTTAAACTTTAAAGGCGACCTGCCCTGCGGACCCAGAGGTTTGATCCTTGCGGACTGTTCCTGAGGATAATGGGGAGCGTTCCTTGGGAAGTATAATTGTCTATTTGTATAGGCCTGCTGCAAATTTAGAACATTGGTGTTTGAAGTGAAGCAACACAAATCACACAGGTGAATGACGCCTCGAGGTGGAAAAGAGGAAGCGGAGGAAAACTTGAATGGAGCTTTTGATTGCTGCGGGCCAAACACAGGGTCGCACGAACTGTCATAATTCAGGAACCGCTAAAAATATAGAGCCTCGGTAGCATCTCCATGCAATCGCAAGTCGCCCTGCCAGGGAATCTTCGATATGGACATGTCGAACGCGAACGATGAGCGAGAACAACCCTCTTTTACAGAGCCCTAGACACAGAACTGAAGGCCGAACCATGAATCTCGGAGCAACATGTTCCACCCTCTCCGACTCGCGTGGCATCGGGGCTCAGGATGATCGACATACACATACCAGCCTTTACAGATCCCTAATCGATTAGTGAGCCGTATCTTATTTCGGATAAACTGAACGATTTGTAGGGGTGGCCATCGAAACATCTACAGAAACACCAAGACCTGCCATCGGTTGCGCAAAGGGCTGAAATGCTTCTTTCGTGTTCCTAACCGTCAACAAGACAATCATAGCCAATCGTCAAGGTGAAGCTGACAGTCAGAGGCTCGTCACAGTCTGGTGATTCCTCACTGCCGTCTGCAATGTTGGAACTGAGAGTAAGGTATTGGAGCGCCGTTGACCGGACGACATCATTGCATGCTTTGTATGTACCCCAAGTCTATCCGCACCTACTCGTACTGTATCTGCAAGCCCTTGGACCTCTATGCATTAGCCGACTCCACAGTTTGTCTCGTTTTCGGCGTGTCACCGATCGGTGAGCATTCAACGGCCGGAGCTCGAGGAGGGCCGTTTGACGGTTGAGGCGTGACTTGATGAGATCCAAAGCTGGGGCAGCGTTTGGGGAGCGTCTTATCCTGCGATTTTTGCCAAATTGCCGGGTGGGTCGGTGCGCAGAGAGTGTGCCTGAGAAATTGAGGAGCTTGACGGGTCTCGGTTCGTTTGATGTTTTGACTTTTCAGAGCGTCAGCAAAGGCTTCATGTAACTAGACAGGATCGTGAAGGATTCTAAAGTTGTCGTGAAGAACATGAGGATTTAGATTTTATTTATGAACTTTCAGCAGTGCCTGAGAGTCGCGGAGTGTAATATGTAACGTGTGATCCGATGCTCATGCGTTCCGTGATTTGGTGCCTGAACCAGTTGAGGGGGATGCGGCTTCCAAGTGCCGCTATGTCGGATTCGGCTCGAGCTCGTTAAATGGCGGCGGCCTGAGGAAAAGAGACGCAAATCGGTTCTGCAGATGCCCTTTGTGCATTTGGCGAACCTCTCTCGCTGCTTGTGCCGAGTTGTGAGGGCTTGCTATGGCTTTGTATGATTTGCATGATGCAACAAGAAAGAGAAAAGGCCGTTGATCACAGCGGCTCTTGACAGTCGTCTCCTTTCATCTTGCGAGATGGCACAAAAGTGGTCGGGAGCCGTCGGTGGGCTACACGAAGGCTGCTGATGCTGCTGCGTTCGGAAGCTGTAAGGATTTTGGTGATGGATTGGTGATGTGATGCAGGACAGGCTAAACACTGTAGAGTTTAGTTGGGCTGCACGCAGCAGTAGGAAATTTCGATATGGACCCCTATTCCAGCATGGCTTCTCTTTTGATTCTGGAAGCTCAGGCCCGTCTGGCGAGCTCAGGACGCAGGACATCCCCCCCCCCAAGTCGCCCGTCGTTCCAACCGAAGTCGCAAAAAAAAAGAGCACCTCGAACGATAGCGGAGATTTCCCCTTAAGTTTCTGTCCCTTCCTTTATCTTGACCCTTTACCTTTTCATCCTCACCCTTCTCACTCCTTTGTCGAAACATCACCACTCTCTTTTTTTCCATCAAGTTTGCGCCAGAAAGGAAGTCAAAGTCCGTTCACTCGTTCATTTCCAAAAACTCGATTGAGGCTTCTTTTCTCCCCCCATAAAAACGCAAAAACAAGTCCTCAATTCCGATCCTTTCAGCAAACCTACTTGTAGTGGACTTGAAGGCTTCGGAAGACTTGTAAAGATCATCAAATTCAACGACCGCGCCTTCTTGTTCAATTGTTTGTTTTCCAGTAATACTTAGGTACGCAGCCATTCCTTGAGACAGACAGATCTAGACAGGAATTATCTTTGTATCCTGCTTGTTCCCAGCCTTCTTGTTCTACCGTCATCCTTCCATCCATCTCTCTCTCTCTCCTTCCCCATCGTTCCTTTTCCCCTGCCTTCAGGCAACTCTTTGGCGGGTCGTGCAGACTTCTGGACAGGCCAATTGTTTGCGCCAAATTTGCACCACACAGGCCTCTTCCCTCCCTCCCTTTCGCAAGAGCACAAGAAAAGGCTGTGACGCCCTCACACAACTTACCTTGCCCATCCCTCCCTCTTTTCTATTACTTCCCACCGTTTCCCGCGCCACAGTCATTTCTCCCAGCTGCACTCTTTCTTCTCTTTCCTTTTGCACCTCGTCAGCTCCTTCTCCGCATCGCCTCTTTGCTCACCACCGCCTATCGATTCTTTCCAGATCTTCGACTTTTTGTTAATTCGCATCAAGACTTTCGGCCTTTCACGCTGAACGCTAATCGACACGTATTAACGAATCAGAAAAGAAGCCGCGAGAAGAACGGAAGCTAGTCCTTTGCGAAAGTCTTGGAGCCTTCCTGATCACCTCCCTATTTTTCGACCGGACTCGGGACAAACGACAAGTTAGACCACGAACATTTGCGCATTTCGCTTCATCACCGTCGTCTCAAAACCCCCTTTTCAACTCTCACCATCTCGACGCTTTTTGTTTTCGCTGGAAGATTTGACTTTGGTGTCGATTGAAGGATCGTAGGACGGGATCAACATCAACTGCCATTCTGGTTTTCGGAATATCATTCGTCATTTCGAGACTCGCCCTTTTTCTGTCGCTGTAACATCATCATCCGACAACCGCTTCTTCACCCATCGCACTATCGCTTCGAACCAAGCTCAGCGACCCGCCAATTACAAGTCGTTTCCGCACAAACACCAAGTTTCTGCCGATTCCATCTAGCTACGCTACGAATACCGATACAATGGCTCTCCACAATGCCGGTCAGGTGAAGGAAAAGAAGCAGACGATGGCCGAATTGAAGCTCCGACGTCTGACGGAGTTGAACGCGCGCCTTCGTGAGGATCTTGAAAGACCGAGAATAAAGGTCTCAGATGCGTGCAACTCGTAAGTTGCCCAATCACAGCTGCGAATCCAACGCGACCAAAAACGCAGGGTATGGGAATTGCAGATTTGCTAATGGACATTTCACAACAGGCTTATCAACTACACACGCACAACAAAGGACTTTATGGTGCCAGCTATGTGGGGACATGTACGTTCTTTCCAACCGTCTCTAGACCCTGATATCTTCAGAGTCGGCACCTTCGTCTCCATCCCGAAGGTTTCCATGTTTTTGCGGGTCGCTAACATGTGCTTTTGTTTCAATTTAGGTCGATAAACGAGAAGACCCCTACGCTCCACGAAACGACGGCTCATGCTGCAGCATCTGCTAAAGCATCATTTGGGAGGATACCTCAGTATATTTTAATAGCGATCGTTCCTATTGCGTCTCCATTTCATGCACCGATCTAACGCGCGCGCGTCGACATTCATCTCATCCTCAATTTCGGTGTCAACTTTCTATATCGAGCTTCCGTCGTCTTTCCCATATTCCCGTGTTGCGAGCTCATCATGTTCAATCGTCTCTTTTTTACGTCCCGGATTCGTTGCTTCAGGTGCTTTTTTTCCCTTTACTTCTTTATTTCCCTCCAAGTATTTACCTTTTTACCCCTTCGTGTTGCTACCTTTTACATACACTTAAACTTAGTGCTTGCTCTTGCTCTTGTCCGGCCTCTTATTTTTCGAGGCTTATGGTGGAAGGCGTCTTATTCTTTACTGTTTTCTTTGCGGTTTTTCTTCGGTCTAGGGTGGAACGGTTGGGCAGGTGGTAATAAAGGAGTGGTTAATAATGAGACTTCCAGAAGTGTTGGAACTGTTACCGTCATCATTCAACGTCTTTTTTTCAGCTATAGTTCCTGGGCTATTACAGTACAGTATCGACCACTTTGGGAAGAATTGTCAGCTCTTCAGCTCCGGCACCGCCTCGCTCGGCTTGCTCAATCGGTCTTCGAATACCTTGCCTTCTTCACTTCTTTTGCCTGCTCCACACGATACCGGAGGAGATTGGAGCTCATGCATTACTTCTGTTTAATCTTTTTTTATATGGGAAAGCGGATGTTTATAATAGATGGGATGAGTGTTGATCCACGATCGATGGTTCCTGCAGCTTGTGGTGTGTGCATTTGTGATTTCCTTGTATTTTCGTCATGAATTCTCTTCTGTCTTCTTTGTTTAGCATGGGATACCTCAAGCTTATTCTTTTTTTTACATTAACTTTTTTCTTTATTCATTGCTGTATTTCCTGTATGATACTGTATTTCCATTGGCCTTTTCATTGAAGTAGTAATGCGGGTTCTGTAGTTGTTCAAATGTTCATCTTGGTTCACACAATTAATTTTCCCCATCTGTTCGCTTCCCTTGCAGTGTGTATGTCGTATATGCAGGGCGCGGTGATGAGGAGCTTTTATGGCATAACGGTGAATAGTGAAATGGGCGAAGCTTCTCCATGGTTTTTGGTCGGGATTGCCGGTCCGCATTGAAGGTCGCGGCAGGGATGTGGGCTGGGGCGTATGCGTGTGAGCTTTGACACTCGTTTATACTTGTTGCGTATGATTGGACTGGATTATAATTGCGATTGAACAATCATCTTAATAACCGCGCTTGTTAGAGTTATAATGGGAGCAGAATATAATTATTCGGAGATGCCATAATCCCACGATACTCCAGATATACTGCATAGCGATCACCCTATGAAAACACAGAGTGTCGGGAAAGTTCCTTATTAGTCTCTCAGAGTGTTACCCGCGTACGGTTTTGAAATTCTGTCGCG
>ML119862.1:53988-108830 GCA_003788565.2 Ascobolus immersus RN42 | reverse complement strand
GACTGCTATATCAAACAGAAATGGCAACTACCACGATATCTCCAAGGGCAAGAGGAGGAAGAGGAACCGATCACAACGAATACACTCCAAGCAACAACGGATTTGGAAGGAGGAGCGGTGGATACATGGGAGGCGATTAGTCGAGACCTGGGATTTCTTATGGAAGGAGGACATCACGAACAAATGCGGGAGGAGGAGGAGCACGACGGCAGGGGGGATGAGATGTAGGATCCCTCACGTGTGTGGCTAGGTAGAAGAGGCTGGTGACGGGAAGGGCCGCAGCCCTAGCAGATATATACGGATCTAGATAGCAAGAATAGACCATCATTGTTATCCATCACGACATGAAGCAAGAAGTAAGAAGTAGAGAACTCGGTTCGTAACCCCCATCGGTTTGTTCATGCTGATAGCACGTTACAAGAAACAAGTCTGCAAGCACAAGCACGCCTTCCTGAATCTGCAAAGGATTATGTTGAGGGGATCGAAATACTGAACGAGCCAATACTTCAAGTTGGAACTTGCAACTTAGAAGCCTGTATTATATTATAGCAACCTTATCAAGTAAGGATCAATACGAGAAACTGGTACACAAACAGCCGTCTAATACCTTTCCACCGATAAAAGAGCGCGACTATGCTAAATAAGTACCATGCAAAGAACGATTGACTGATACGAAAGCAAAAGTAATAATTGCCTAGTAAAAGGATTGAACTCTAGCAACACCCCGTTTCGATCGGGGGACCTCCGGGTTATGAGCCCGGCGCACTTCCCCTGTGCTATGTTGCTTGGAGATGAATGATGGTGTCAAATCGCAAACTCGTAACCGCCGTTATCGAGACTTCCAGAATTCAGCAACTGGTTTTCTTGTCTCCGGTTTCCGCTTTCGGTGTCAGTGTCGCCGCCTCATTGCATCTTGGACCTCGCCTCCAAACCATGTAAACTGCCGTCTGCCCCACAAACAAAGAGAAAGCTACAGTACTCGTAGTGGATGCTTTCTTCCTTCAAAGCCTCATGAGCGAAGTTTATCCGACTCGGAGAATCTCCTGCATGTCCCTTCAGCACCTTTCCGGAGAGTTGAAGGCGTGTCAATGCGCCAGGCGTTGCAGAGCTGCAGCTGCAGTCTCCAGCCAGGAACCTTGTGGCTCGAGCTGTCAAAAACCGGTGCATCCAAAGTCAGCAGCAACAAGCGAATGCTTCTCACTACTGCATCGCAGCATTCCTTGTTCGACTTTGGGGCGCAAGGCCATCGAATCGCTTCCGAGTTGCTTTTTGTTTGACAGGTCTTGTGAGCTTATCGATTGTTGCCCTCAGTCTGGTTCGAAACAACAGTAAGCCGGAACCACGATCTCAAAGCAACCAATAACCTTGACATTCCTTGTGTTGATCGTGATGTCAAAAAGTGACCCATCAATAACCGCCGCCCACGCGCGCGGCGTTACCAATCCAGGTGCCGCCACGTTGGGAATGCAACGACCAACCGCATGGCTGCATAGACTTGACTTCTCAAACTCCAGAAACTTACAGGTCTTTCAGATTCTGCAACTTATGGGATGAATGGCGCCTGGATTGTTGACGTGGGCGGCACGGCCGTCGTGTGCGCCAATATATCGAGGTGGACCTGTAACTCCCAGTACATACATACGGCTTCCGGATCCAGATCTTACATCTCTAATTGTCAAAGATGGTACCCGTCCCTTGCATCCTTTGGAATCTAGAAGTAAGGCTGAGGTTCCGGCCGTCTTGCGTGGGAGCTGTCGTATGCAAGGAAGTGGATGGTGGTGGGTATGTCTTCTGGGTAGGATTCTTCCGGCGGCGCTGACCGAAGGGGTGGATTCAGGCGTGGTCTGTAATACCTGCTTTGCTGATCCTTTGCTGATCGATTTCCTCGCCGCAGATCCCCAAGACAATGCGGTGTCCCAAGGGAAGCAGTACCCGGACGATCAGTGGAGCAGATAGTCAATCTGTACATACCCTAACCAGCCCTCCTCCTCCTCAAAAACCCTAACTTACCCTAGAGACCTCGAGGCCCAGCCGATAACCCTATCGTTGAGCCGCTTCCCTCCTCTCCAGGTGACTCACGGTGCCAACCTCCTCGTCTCCAAAACGGAGACTTAAGAGCCACTCCTTACTCCACGATAACCCCACAGGTCCAGCCCATGGCGTAATCCCCCATGACCATCAGGGGCGTATGTATTCCTCCACCGCTCCGTCCTCAGTGGCAAGTCACAACGAGATCCATCGATCTTCCCCTCCCAAGCCCTGAGCGTTTGGGCGCACAGAGCTAAACTTTAGTCTCATGATAGTCATCTCATAACGCCGTGCGTTATCGGCTTGTTGCATCATCGTGAAGGAATGCTTGACGCCCGCTTTAGGTACGTGGTACTGGCAAGAGTATCGTACATATGTGGAAACCTCGTCAGCCTGTGGGGGAGGAAGGACGGATGAAAGTGTGTGCAGGGGAAAGACGGAACGGGTGCCGGGGATGGGCAACTTGCACAGGAATGAAGCTTTTCCACCATGATTCGAGATCGGAAGTCGGAGACGGGAGGGCACAGTAAAAAGTACAGCCTATCGTATGCGGCTCCTGGAGGTCGTATGAAGGTCGTATGAAGGTCGGGCTTTGATGGGTACGGGAAGAATATATTCTTAGACATGTTGAAAGAGATTTGAAGTTTGAAACGAAACCGACAAGTGTAGTCTTAACAGACGTCCCTTGCAATCATATAGTCGCTCGGCTCTGGAATGTTGATCTGGAAGCCTTCTGGACAGACCCGACCGTTCCGTTGACTTGTTGACGAACTGCACTAAAAAACCTCCGAAGCGTTCGTACCTGCATCCCCGCCCTTGGCGCCTCCAAACCCGCACAACATCCCCGCATCGCCGCTCCGTCATCTATTCATCTCACCCACCAAAGATAAACATCGCGATGTCACGCCCACTTCAACCTCTTTCAGCCGAAACTCTCGCCTTCCTTACGCCATATCTGCCACCTAAAGACTCCAGCTCAGCGACACCTCATATCACCCTCACCTACGCCCAAACCCTCGACTCCTCGCTCTCGCTTCCGGGGAAACAGATTGCGCTCTCTTCACCACAGACGAAAGTTCTGACACATCACCTACGGCTTCACCATGATACGATTTTAGTCGGCGTCACTACCGCGAACGTTGACGACCCAGGCCTCAACTCCCGGATCGAGGGCGCGACATTGGAGCAGCAGCCGAGACCGATCATACTGGATCCGAGAGGCAGGTGGAACGGGCATTCGGGGAGCCGAGTAATTCAGACTGCAAAGCGTGGGGAAGGAAAGGCGCCGTGGGTTGTCACTGGAGAGCTTCAGGGAAGACCAACCTGGGTAGAAGCATTGGAACAGGTAGGTGGAAGGTGGTTACAAGTACCACTCGAAGAGGATAGTAGATGGACGTGGTCAGGTTTGAAGAAGGCATTTGGTAAGGAAGGGGTGACGAGTGTCATGGTTGAGGGTGGTGCGGCGGTTATTGACGGTATCTTGAGAGAAGAGGGGGAAACTGGAGGCATTGTGGATAGCTTGATTGTTACTGTTTGTCCTGGCTTCCTTGGTGGTGAAGCGGTAAGAGTAGGACCGAAGTTTACTGGTGGACGCGGATTGAAGACAAAGGATAGTGCATGGGGCATAGTTGGGAATGATGCTGTGTTGGCTAGTCGAGTCGGAGGAGAGTTCTGACGGGGAAATAACATGTGTCTCTTACCAGATCGGTGAACGTCACATAAAGATGGAAAGGGACCACGAAGCACAAAACGCCGATACCGTGAGATTTCTGGGTTACGTAAATGCGGATATTCATTCAAGACAAAAGAAAAGCATAAAAAGGAAATAACCAAACAACCATCCAACGCCATTCAATAATGTAGTCATGCGAACCGAGAAGACAAGTATTAAATAAGATTAGAGAAAAGGAAAGAGCGTTCAAACGGATCAACCATGGAGTCTATCATTCCCACATCAAAGACTGTCCCATCTTCTCGCTTGCATCGAGTAAACTGTACTCCGTTAGACAAGTTGATATCTGGTTCATACCGGGAAAACTTACGAATACTGCTTCATCAAAACACACTCTCCTCCGTTCTCCATGTCGATGTTGTACATGTAAAACAGACCTTCCGACGTAACAACCATGACCCTAGGGCTGGTGCTACTGAGAGCCACAACACTCTTAATGCCAGACTCGGGCAGCTTAACACTTGCAAAATGTCTTGCCGGTTCCCACATTTCCGTCACTGCCGAAGGAAGGTAACCTCCTACTGCGCCCACCATTGTCTTTCCCAGGGACTGAGATGACCGCCTGAACATGCTCCCAATGCCGTATCCTCTCTCACTGTGTGGCTTTTCTTGAGTCTGCGAGTTGAGGAACGAAGGAGGGGCACTGATTGTCGAGTCACTGTAGATGCTCGAGATATCGGAACTTTGGCTTCGGCTTCGGCCCATCGAGGTGCTGCTTCTTGAACTGCTGGCGGACTGTAATCCTGGCCTTTCAGCATGTTGGGCGGCTGGGAAGTTTCCAACCCGGAAAATGTGAACGGTTTCGGTAGCGGAGGAGACGCAGAGTAAGGTTGAGACGAGGTTAAAGTTCATAGAATAGATTCGCGCTGGGTAGGTTCCTCTTCGGAACTGGTATAGCTTCTGGGCACCTGGAATCGAAAAGACACGGATGATGGTTCCCTTGTCGGATGCCGTAGCCAACAGTGTTCCTTCATTGTTGATGGTAACAGCGGACAGCGGTGACTTGTGAGCTTCCAGTATGGTGACTGCTTCTCCCTTCAATGCATCATAGATGAGAACGTCTCCGGTCGCACTAGGAACGTGAGAGGCACCTGGCGGGGCATGTGAAGGTGTACTGAAGGATGTCATTTCTGGTGGAGTCGGTCGAGGGAATACCATGTAGCACTTGTCCGAGGATGGCGACAAAGCACAGATGGCTGCTCAACCGTTAGCAAGGGTCTAACAAGCTTAGAGACAAGAGGCGGGGCATACCATTTGGATTTGGAGAGGTTTCGATAGTCTGCAAGAGCTTCATGTTGCTGATATCGTAGAGGTAGATTTGTGTTTCCAACACCACAACTAGTCGTTTCCTATTCATCTTGACGGCAAGAACAGCGTGTTGATACGTTAACTCGCATATCGTCGAATGTCTCTATCCTCCACATTAGTAGCTGACATCCTCATGGTCAAGCTCCAGCCTCGCGTACCTTCGTATTGGTGATCTGCAGGCGACGGGACGACAAGATAACAGCAATCAACGAAGTCGAAAACAGCATCTCTATTATGCCAATGTCCATGTCCTTCTCCTCCGAGATCTTTCCAAACGGATCGCAGCTGTATATTCGGTAGCCATTCTTCGTGCCTATAGCGAGACTCGAGAAGTCTTGGTTGAAGGTGACGTAGTTGAGCCGATTCAGCGGCGGTTCACTACGTGTGGGATCCAGTTTGGCGGTCGGGGTTGATGTTTGGTGATGTTGTTTCTGGTGGTGGACGTGATTTGGCCTCTGGAAAGGGTTCTTTGCGTCGATAAGGTGGGGTGGATGGTAGGTTGTCTTCTTGCGGTAGTTTCGTTGGTGCTTCGTCGTTCGGGTGGTGGTTGTAATGGGATGAGCCGGTCAGTTTACGGGTAAGGCAAGAGCCCAAATGTCGAGAGGAGGTTTAAGGTTCGCCAAGCAATTCGCGCGGAGGCTCACAAAGATTCGTTCATTGTGCTTCTGGATCTTCACCACCAGCATCATCGAGACAGCTTGTGAGAATGTCATACTATGGTCGGTATATAGTAGTAATTTACAACTTAATTCAAGGGTATGGTACTATTCGGACGGCTTCGTTGACCACAGGTGGCATTGAGGGCATAAGTGACCGAGCTCTCACTAAAAACACACGTTAACAATAGACATGTGCATGTGTACCAATGAACTAGAAACTCGGCTCTGTAAAGTAAATTACCGTAGATCTTCAATAAAACTTCTGGAATCGTTCCATGAGACGTCAGTACATAGTATTCAAGCATCAGTTGCCAGTGTTTTGGTGACATCCGAAAAGAGGTGGGGTTGAGCGACGCACGTGCCGCTGAACCTTTCTTCAACGTGAAGCGGCAACCATCCCTTCTTCAACCTCGTCTCTCCACCCAAGCTCCCATCAAGAAGCTGACAATCCAACATGTCAAGCTCACCGGAAGCTTCCCAGTCAAGGGACGACAAAAGGCGAGAGAACAAAGAGAAGAGAATCAAAGAAAAGAGGGAAAAGTCCGACATCGACATACAAGAGGTGACAAATTCAGACCCGATAACAGAATCCCCGCTAACCCTTCCAGAGACCAACAGCAGCAGCATTCTCTCAAAGCGTTCGGTAGAGAAACTTTACCTAGAGCCTGGAAAGAAGGAGTTCTTCAAGTACTTTGTCACCAAAGATGCTCGACGGTCGCCTTTGATCAATCGGAACTATTGGATTCGTATGGAAGCCATCGAGCAGGCCGTGCACTTCCATTTGCATCGACGAGTCGGCGAGCGGAAAAAGGTTGTGGTGAACTTGGGATGCGGCTTGTGAGGAAACCACCGCTTCTGGCTGAGGGTGAAGCTTCTGACGCTCTCTTAGTGATGCTCTCCCATTCCAGTTTCTCGATGAAGGCCTAGAAGATGAGCTATTTGTTGATATCGACTATCCAGCTTTGATGAGAAAGAAGGCAGAAATCATCAAGAATACGCCAGAGGTCAATCGTCTTCTGGGTGAAGTATCTTACCATGATGGCCCCATTTTGGTCCGGAGTAAGAACTACATTGCCATCGCCTGCGATCTCAGCAATATCGATGAACTGGACCGCATCTTCAAAGCAGAGAAGCTGGATGAGGAAGCGGACTTTGAGTTTATTGCAGAAGTCTCCCTCTGTTATATGGAGCCAGAAGACGCCGATGCAGTTATCAAGTGGGCAGCCACATTCGAGTGCGGTAACTAAGATTCCTCGCCAACTCAAGCACCTCACTGATGCGTGTTAGCAACTTTCATCCTCCACGACCAGATTATGCCAAACAGCCAATGGCACCCATTTGCCCAGGTTATGCTGAAGTTTTACGAAGACGCTGGTACACCAATCAAGATGGTTCTCAATCGACCAACAGTTCCTGACCAGGTACATCGTTTCAAAGACATGGGATTCACCTCAATTGCCGCCTCCGATCTTGTTACATTCTGGTATGATCATATTTCTTCCTCACAGAAAGCTTTCATCAACTCCATCGAACCCTTTGATGAGTGGGAGGAGTTTTACCTTTACTGTCAACATCATTTCATTCTCCACGCCTCGATAGGACTCGCCAATGCAGTTGAGCTCCAACCCAACCACAGCAACGCTGGACCTGGCTGGTATTGCACCGTGCCATCTAAGATGCCTTACTGTCTGAATCCCGTTTTCGACTCGGACAGATCGGAAGGTACTGCGACTTTCTTCGAGACGAAATCTCTCCGCCGGAAGTTTGGTGCCTCGTCCTCCTTCCAAGACTATGAGTTGTACAATGGTGGATGTTCAGAGTCACGAGAAAACAGCACGGTTTTAATCAAGCGGGATTCACTTTGCTTGGAGGCACCAGTGCCGACTACAATTCCCTCGGCGCGTATGTGTCATACCATTACTGGAATTCGTGATAATCAGGATCTCCTTCTGGTTGGAGGCCGTGAGTCACCCGACAAGCCATTGTCCGACTGTTGGCTGCGAACTAGAAAAGGGTGGAAGCAGGTTCAGAACCTTCCATCTGGTCGCTATCGTCACTCGGCAGCCTGGATTGATGACAAGCAAGTCATTGTCTTTGGAGGACGAGACGGAAAGAATGTTCTTGATGAGTGGTTGCTCTGGGACACAAAGGGCTGGGTCACTCTAGAGCCTACAATGAAGGTCCCGGCTCGTCACTCGTCTCAAATGGTGCTTACTGGACCTAATCGTGGTTTGCTAATTTCCGGCTTGAACGATGAGGGTATCATTTTGGAGGATGTCTGGGGCTGGGTCGTCGAAGGCCGCAGAGTTCTTCTTCAAGACTGGACAGCTGCACTCACAAACTCTCGCATCTACAGATTCGGTGGACAGTGCGCCACCATTCAGACTGATGGAAAGGTTGACTCATATATCGTGGGTGGCATCTGCAAGAACTCTACATCCACGTTATTGGATGAACTTATGATTATCGAGACAGACATCATCTCAATACGCAGGCTTCAACTGAAACCTGAGCACCATGCCAATAACATTCCAGTCGGGATGACGCTCAGCGGACATGATGGTGAGCTGGTCATCTCTGGGGGTGGCGCTTTTTGCGCCAACTTTGGCCATTACTGGAACGATGGCTTCTGGGTCATCTCGAGAAACGAGCTCGAGTATCAATCCGAAGTATGGAGGGCTTATATTGAAGCACCAGAACCGAAGGAACGATTTGAGACAAAAAAGCTCATTCCAGATGGATCTACGGCAGAGTTTGGCAAGAAGAACAAGATTCGAGGTGTCAGTGAGTTTGAGGATTTCTTGGTACCCGAAATGGATGACCCGGCTTCCAAGGGCAAGAAATCAGATGGCGTAAAGGAAGAGGAGCTTCCCCAGGATATACAAAAGCCAGATTCTGTTAATTCCGAGACAGTGGCACCTAAGCCCATTGGTAGGGTTCACATAAAGTCGGCCGAGGACTTCGCGAAAGTTATGGCAAAAGGAAAGCCGGTACTCTTGTCTGGAGTAAGCATTGGAGATTGCGTCGAGAAATGGACACCAGAGTATCTTGTCGACAAAGTTGGTGGAGACCGTGAGGTAAGCTTTCTTCCCATTACGAAGGTCGTTCTAACATTACAGGTCATCATTCACCGTGCTCAACCAGACGTAGAACATATGAATTTCGTCACCAAGAACTTCAAGTACGAGAAGATTCCCTTCAAAGACTTTATCAACTCCGCCTTCGGCACCACCTCTCCCGAGTCCACCTCATCTGGCATCTACCTCCGCTCCGTCTCCTCCATCTCTGCCAACTCCAAGCCCGCCGTCCTTGCAACAGATTTCCCCACGATCGCGTCCGACTTTACCCTCCCATCCTCTGTCAATGTCGTCACTGAGAGTGCCCACTCTTCACCTCTCCGCATCTCCTCCGCAAACGTTGGCATGTGGCTCCATTTTGACGTAATGGCCAACATTCTCTGCCACGTCCGCGGTCAGAAACGCTTCAGACTCTACCCGCCAACGGATGTTCTTCATCTTAGCATCCCTCCAGGCTCGTCAAGTTCCACCATCGAAAACATCTTCGACACCAACATCCCCGGCACGAACCCGTACGAGCTCATAATGGAGCCGGGAGACGTCCTTTACATCCCGGAATGCTGGCCCCATGCAGCATTGCCATTGACACCATGTGTTGCGGTCAACGTGTTCTTCCGGAACTTGGGAGATGCCTATGCCCATGGAAAGGATGTTTATGGCAATCGTGATATTGCGGCATATGAGAATGGAAGGCGGGCAGTCCAGAAGGTTAAAAAGGATCTCGACAAGGTGCCGGTGAAGGTTAGAAAGTTCTATCTTGAGAGATTGGCGCAGGAGTTGTTGGAGATGGCAAAGAATGAAGCCGAGGAGGAAGACGCTGAAGAGGAACTCGAGGTGGGGATGGACGGGTTGAGTTTGGAGGAGTTGCCAGAGGGCGCTGAGGAGCTACCAGAGGGTGTTAATCTTGAAGATTTGGATATTTCAGGGATGGGCGCTTGGGAGATTAGAATGCGTCAGTAAGAAGTTACAAAATAGTTGCATAGATTAAAGTCATTTTTCCTGTAGAAGAAAACAAACTGTCTCCGTGATTCTTACTACTTTTATCTCATTACTGGTGCCGGAATTTCCAGAGTCATTTCATATTAACAGGAATGATATGCTGAATTGCCCACCGGATAACCTTCCATTCTCAGATAACGAAATTACGAATCTCCATAACAAATCCTCTTAAGTACAGCAAAAGGTTGGAAGCGGCAAAAGGTGAGCACTTCTACTAGTTCAACTCGTCCACGGCCTCAGCCCGGGATTGAACCGGGGACCTCCTGCAGATTCGGACCCAAAGCAGGAATCATACCACTAGACCACTAAGGCAGGGATATCGGCATGCCGAGACATAAACTGGTGGCCGGCAAAAAGAAACACATTTTTGGCAGAAGAATGTTACTTTCCAGAGATGGAACAAAATAGAAGATTTGACGATCTTTTGGCCTCAGCCCGGGATTGAACCGGGGACCTCCTGCAGCTTCGGAGTACCCAAAGCAGGAATCATACCACTAGACCACTAAGGCGATTATATCGGATTGCCGAAAAGTCATCTCCAGTCAGGAAAAAAACAGAAAATCTAGCAGGCGCCTCTCAGAATACTTGTTTACAAACACTCCACTGAGACAGGCTCGGCATGTGGCTGATTTTTTCTTCAGGTTTCCAAAGGCTCGAGGATAAATATTCCGGTCCATAGGTGCCTTCAAGCAAAGCACTAACTAAATATCCGCTTCAGGTCCTGCAAGTCGTCAGTCAATTGCGTACATCCAAAGCCGAACGCTTACCATAAGCCTTCCCCTCATTGCCTCTGCCCTAGGTGCATCCAAGGTCAGTGTGATCTGAAGCAGTTTCTTCTCCTGCAGTTCTAGCATATTCTATTCCACACGTTAGGACGGTTCGGCAGCAATTTATCAAGACTGTGGAGCCCACCTTCTCGAATGTATCCTTGACGATATATCTAATGGTCTTCACCGGCCTCGTTTGGCCCAATCTGTAGACTCTATCCAGAGCTTGGCTCTCGACCATGGGGTTCCACTGAGGTTCCATCAGATGAACATGGGAAGCCGCACTGAGATTAAGGCCGACGCAACCAGTACCGATACTCATCAGTAGTACAAGCCGCTCAGATCCAGACTTGAATTCATCCAGGACAGCCGTTCGGTCCTTGATACTCATTGATCCATCTATGCGAAGATATTTGATTCCGACCTTCTCGAGATGATAGCCGATCAGAAATAGCATTCTGGTCCAGCAAGAAAAGATAACACTACACATTCATATTAGTCCTTTTCAATTGAAAGGATAAGAAGGGCCAGCCAACCTTTTCACAGGCGGATCTTCCGCCACTGCAGCCTCGAGATTCCTTACCAATGCCAGAACTTTCGTACTCGGCCCTTCATATCCGATGCCAGTGAACCACTCCTCATCTGACTCTCGCCTTTTGCACTTTGTCTTCTTCGTCTCTTCCAATGCCTCCTCCGGTATACAGACGGGACAAGACTTGGTCTGCAGAGAACCAGTACAGGTATCGCAGATTAAATGAAAGCAAAACTCGAAAGAGTTGCCTTCTTTCGGTTCAAACTTCACATTACAGCTTTCGCACTCGACTGATAGCGTTTCAGAATCTTCTGATATAGGACGAAGCAGTTCCTCTGCTTGAGCAGAGTGCAGTCTTGCCCGTATATCCGGAGGAAGCAGAGCCGTACTATGGCAGCACACTTGCCGTTGGATCAAGATGCAATGCATAATCTTCGGGCCTGCAACCCTACTAATCCCACCGGGGTCACTTCCGTTGGAATCCAAGACGGAGTCTATCCGTCTGATGGACTCTCGTTTGCAAATTTCATAGACCTTTCTCTCTTCTTCGCTGAACTCCAGTTCCTCAATGAAATCCTCTCGAGATGGCAAATCCTTTAGGACATTTTTTGTTCTTCTCAAGGCAATACTCTGCAGCAAATCGTGGACCAGTTTGAGTCGAGAGTTGTCTCCGTTCTTGAGATGCTTGAGGATGTTTTGAGAGAATGACGCGAATGATGGATATGGATGGAGTTTGAGGAAGTGAAGAATTCCTCCCAAATCTGAGAGCCGGTTTTGGATTGGGGTTCCTGTCAGAGCCCATCGCCTGTTGGTGAGGAGAGCAGAAACTGCTTTTGAGCGTTTGGTTGTATGATTGCGGATGAGATGGGCTTCGTCTAGGATGACCCGAAGCCATTCTATGTTATGTAGAGTTTTGGAAGACCAGTCTTGCACTACGATATCGTACGTTGTGAGGACGATATCGTGCTGATGGAACATTTTACTGCGAGATTTCCGTCTTGGGCCGTGGTAGGTAAGGGACCGAAGCCTATCTGGCCTCAAATGCCTCGATAGTTCGTCTTCCCAAAGTGAAAGTGCTGCAAGGAGTGTTAATGGTGTATTTGAGATCAGAACTGGTGCCTTACTGGAGGTTGTCACCACAATCAAAGTTGGGAGACGCGATGAACTATCATCTGCTGTGATGCTCTGCGGTACGGTACTTGCAACCAGGGCGAGTGCCGTCAAGCTCTTGCCCAGTCCCATGTCATCTGCTAACAAACCACCAAGTCTATAAAGTCGTTAGAGATAGGCCACCCTGCCCGTCATAGACGAGACTACTCACGAGGAAGACATGTAGTTGAAGCTTCTTTCGGATGCGTTACTTTCCTCTTCCCTTGCTCTCAAGAAGGATAGTGCTTCAATCTGATGACTGTTCACTCTCGTCAGTTCAAACAAGCTCAGGGTCAAATTCTGGAAAGAGTATTCTGATATAACTATAACAACTCTATAGAGGTGCGGATATACTAACGGCAACAAAGGAGTCTCGATATGCTCAGTGAATCTACATGTCTCTAACCGGAGCGGCCCTCTATCTGACTTCCATAACTCCGACAGCATATCCTTCACCTCGACTTTCCTCAGCACTGTAGACGGACGGGCCAGCTCCATCGATCGGAACTGCTCTAGAAGCTCTGATGGTATCTCCAGTTCCTGCGGATTCTTGTAGGGCAAGTTGCTGATTTCGGGGTCCGGTTTCTCCAAAAACAGGTCGTAGCCGTAGAGCACATCAGCAACAGCGGTTGTATCAGCATGAGAACCGTTCAGTGTGACTAGAATCTTCAGCTTCTGCTTTTCGACCTGCTGATCCTCGATGTCAAGGAAGGCCTCAATGCAGAGAGGAACTGTCTTTGAGATTGCCCCGACGGCAGACTTGATTCGACATTCTAGCATGCCCAGAAACTTTCCATTCGACAGGTGTATGGAAATATAGCCGTAAGTTTGGTCGACAAACGCTTTCAGCTTCCTGAATCTCCCTTTTGCCATCGTATCCCCAAATGAGCGTACGTGGATTTTGCGAGCGGTCTCAAGTTCGATGTCGCCAATCTAAATTCGTCAGTCCCCTCCCCTTCCTCTCTCGCCTTCCCCAGCGTAGTTGGGATGTTCTTACCACTCCATAGCAAACCAGATTCGACTCTGCTCTTTCGGTCTCGAATCTCGCTTCTTCAGCCGTGTTGGTCAATTGCGCATGATCCACCGCAGCAGTTCTGGGTTCATCGTCAAGCGTGTCGGAGAAGCCCGCATGCGAGTTTGTCGAGACAAAGTTCGTAGGATTGGTGCATGTCGCTCGTTCTCGTCTCCATTGTAGCCCCTCGGGTGAATGCTCTCGTGTTCGTTTCAGTGACTCTGTTTGTCGGTTGGTGGCGAACGGGGAATGTATTGTGTCGGGATTGAAGAACGTTCGTTGCGGTGATGGCGAAGGGAAGGAGAGTTTTGGAGATTCAGGCTCGGTAAAGCGCCGGCGTTTTGCCGGGGGAAAGAGGTCTGCCGAGTCGGAGATCCTTCCTGTCAAGACTGAGCAACCATCTGCGTCCATGGACAGAGAACTTTCAAGCCACGACGGGAGATGTTGAAGTTTAGACGAACAAAACGAGACAAAACCACCACAAAAAGACGGAGTGCCAGCTTATTTCGCGATGCTGGCTTGCGACTGGCTCATTGAGGTGCAGGTGCGGTCAGTTTCATGCACTGTCAGACAAGGCTCCCACCGCTGTGTCACAACAGAGTCTCCATGCCAACACCAACCGCGACCTTCTTTACCCAGGCTGGACCCTTTCCTTCTTCATTCCTTCAAGCCTTTCGGACTCGAACTTTCTGCCTTTTCTCCGCCTTTCACCTTTTCTTAGGCTAGGATGGCTTCCATAACCACAGCCTCGGCGGACCCCGTTGCACTACGGGAGTTTGAGAAGGTTGTTGAAATGTTCACAAATGAGCTTCCAGCAACAGAGCGGATCGCCTTCTCTCAGGCTCGCAGCATCTCGGCTGTCTACGAAGAGGTGTACCTGATCCAGCAAACGCAGGAAAAGAGCAAAGCTTTCAAATACATGAACCGACTGAAGCCTTTTATTGATGGTCTGGACAAGTATTCGCGAGTAATTGACATTTTTACGAACGTCAAGCCGGAATTGGTCGCATTTTTGTGGGTGGGTTGGTGTTTCCCTCCCAATGCTACGAGAAGAAGGCTTACGATATCCAGGGACCTCTCAAGTTTCTACTAGTGGTGAGCAGTTTCACTCTTTGATGGATTCATATCTAAAGCATTGTGAAGGTCTCTAAAGCGCATATTGAGGCGTTGGACAAGTTACTCAATGCTTTCCGATCAGTTGGGGAGAGCCTGCCACGGTTCCACCTGCTCGGTTCGACCTTCTCTCATCGTCGCGAAATCCAAGTCGTTTTGGTTCAGATATATTCAGACATATTGGAGTTTTACTCCGAGACACTGGCTTTCTTCAGAATGAAGTGTATTATGGCCACCTTGTTGTATATTCCGTTACTGACTCTGGTAGCATGGAAGCGGTTATTTTCTACAATGTGGTCAAGCTTCGACGAGCAGTTTACTGAGATCTTGGAACGACTCAATCGCCACACGGAGCTTGTTGATAAAGAAGCAGCGGCTGTTCACTTTTCGGAAGCAAGTGCATCACATGAGCTGGTTCGTAAGGGCGTTGACGAAAGTCGAAGGAATCGGATCCGTCAATGGCTTCGGCCCATTGATGACGAAATAACCTTTCGAAAATGCGAGAGGATTATCCGAGATTACGACTGCAATGCCGAGTGGCTTTTCGACAACAAGATGTTTACAGAATGGAAAGAAGGACATCACCAACCTGTTTTATGGTTGACGGGAAAGCCAGGCTCCGGTAAGCAATAGTTCAGAGCGATCTCAGTTACTGACAAACGTCCTACTTAGGCAAGACTGTTGGCTCGTTTCAAATTCTTGAACATCTTCGAACTTGTATGGGAAAGTCGAGGGAGTACATTTCCGGAATATTTCTCAGCTACCGCGATAAAAAGGACCTCTCTCTTGCCGCTGTTCTTCGGACTCTCATACAGAAACTTTTGGATTCAGAAGATTCTCTCTTCGAGCCGTTTCTTCTGCAATTTCACAATCTGAGTGACTCGACACCGTTGGTTTCTGAGCTCGAACAATGCATCGAGTCCCTACTGAGAAGCTCACTTGACCAGCCGAGATACCTTATAGTTGACGGCCTAGACGAGATTGACGAGGAAGGTGAAAGGCGGAACTTGATACAGCACTTGCTACGCCTGCCTTCCATTGGAAACATCAAGATTTTGCTCAGTGGCCGTCCCACTTCCGGAATTAGCGAGTTTATAAGAGACTATCCCGAGCTACGGCTGCACAGGTACAACTCTGGCACTATCCAGCAATTCACAAATACAGTATGTTCAAGGTTGATTCAGAAGTTTGGATTGGAGATTGAAGAAAGCACGTCGATTTGTGATAGGGTTGCCGAGAAGGCGGATGGTAGTTCTTTCCTTCTCACCAAGTCAACATATCACTGATCTATGACAGGTATGTTTCTTTATGCCTATCTCGTGGCCCAAAATTTGCTCGGACAAGCCACTATCAAGCAACTACGAGCAGCATCAGATGAACTGCCTGAAGGGCTCGATGAAGTGTTAGTTTCTGCCTGCTCAATTGCATTCTATATGGCGTACTAACGAGTATTGCTCCCCAGTTACGAGCGAATCCTGATAAGTATCGATCAACATGCCACAGCTCGCGAGGTTATTGAATGGCTATGTTGCGCTAAGCGACCGCCTCGAATAGCCGAATTGAGGAGAATAATTCCTCTATCAGATTCGGACACGTTGTTCAGCAGAGATAATATGCTGCCAGAAACGCTGGGTATAGAAAGTATACGCGGCTCCATTGTAGAGATTGAATCCGGCTTTGTCAACTTTGTACACTTTACAGCTCGAGAGTAGAAACCATTCATTCCATCTCTATCCATTTACTAACTGGGAAAAAGGTACATTCTAAGTCCGAATGGTTCGCGCAGGCGGCGAGAATACGGCCCGCTCAGCAAATTACACTTGAAGATGGCAGAGAGATGCATGATCTATTTTTCATTTTCTTGCTTCAACGACAAGCAGGGTGAGAATGCCATCATCCAGCACATCACCAATGGAAACTACGCATGGCTGGATTATTCTGAGAAATACTGGTTAGACCATGTCAAAGGAGCTGCAAAAGCACTGGATTCTGTATCTGGACCAAGATTGGCGAAGCTGATTCTTCGACATTTTGAGAAATGGAAAGAAGATGGGCCTCTACCGATGCCTGTTGGGGGCTTCGATTTCGGACTGGGTGGGTACAAAATTTATTCCGAGACAGTCTATGCTTTTCTCAGAAGATGTGCTCTGCTGAAGTCGCAAGGCTCCCGATCAAACAAGATGAATGGTATGCTTTAGCGTTTTGGGTTTGAATTTTTGCTAACAGGCCATAGATGCCATACGATTCTCTCCCTTCTGTGAGCGTGTCTGGAGAGCAATGGATCTGATGGTTACGGCTCCAAAGAAGCTGGCAGTGGATATAACCTCACTAAGCAAAATGTATGGCACAGAGCTATATCGTTGTCGTTTCCCTCACTGTGGAGAGACATTCGCAGCCGACAATATTCGCCGTCAACACCACAAGATGCATCAATATAACCGCCCTTTTCGATGCAAGAAGGCCAATTGTGATTACGCCGTGTTTGGATTTGTCACCAGAGCTGCTCTGGAGCTGCATACAAAGGAGCATGACAACGTCTCTCTACTGACTGAATTCCAGGCCATGCAAGTCGGTCCAGCCATCGAAGCAGAAATTCAAAAGCCCAGTAAAGGACAACTCTTGAGGGAAGCAATCAAAAAGGACGATATCAAGTTGGTGGAGAAGCTGGTTGAGGGTTCTGATCCGCATACGTTTGGACCTGGCTCAGGATTCTCCACCGAAACACCACTGTCTTTTGCGGCAGATTGTGGATCGGTAGAAACTGTCCGTATACTGCTCAATAAGGGAGCAGATCCCAATTACAAGCCCCAGGGTAGTCAATTGACGGTTTATTCTCCTCGATACTTTCAGCCATTACACCATGCTGCCCAGAAGGGGTATACAGAGGTGGCCAGCCTACTCCTGGAGTCTGGTGCCGATGTCGAGGCTGAAAAGACCACCCCTTATCGCTCCATAGAGCGCGGTGAGACGCCTCTTGAAATGGCGTCCGTGGCAGGCCATCTCGAAATGGTGGAGCTTTTGCAGGAATGGGGGGCAGCCATTCGGAATGATGGCCCCTTGACAACCCTACAAATTGTTGCAAGAGACTGTAATTCCATTCCAGTTCTTCGCTACCTCCTCGAGTCTGAAGCTCTATGGTCGACCGACCAAGGCATCCAACCTGCAGCGAACTTTCTTCTCTCTACCATTCTAAAACAGCGTTGGAATGATACAGAGAAGAAGATCCAGCTCGTCGACTCTATCCTCCGTTCTGGTTATCCGGCACTATCTCTCCTCGATCCCAAGGAGAATGAAAGCTTTTTGATATCGACCTTTCGACGTGAGCTGGACCCATTCATAGCCACCCGACTCTGCATGATTATGCTTCAGCATTGTCCCGACGTAATATCGCTCTCTAAAGACAAGTATCTGCACGCCGAACGTCGTTCCAGTCGGAGTGCGATTTTCAAGCAAGCAGAGGGCAAACTAGCACCGACCATTCTTGACTATGCCCTTGCCGAGATTCCAATCGCAAGCAGCACAAAGCACAAGAAGCTACGAGCTCCCCTCCGGGAGTTTGTAGAAGCTCTTATGGATGCCGGTGCATTTTGTCAGGATGGGTACAAGTGGGGTATTCTTTTCAAGAATAATGTTAAATGGCAGTGGATACTAGAGGAGTGGGAATGTACCTGGGAGGAAATGTATGCAAGGTATCAACCTCAGAGGCAGAAGGCCATGTATGAGTGGATGGATCAAGAGAGGATGAGGACCGTGGAGGAGGCGGAGAAAGTTGGCGTGAGTAGACCCGTGGAGTACTCGAGTGGAGCTTTGGACCTTGCTAATGTTGGAACTAGGTTGTGAAGATTGAAGATGACGGGGAAAAGGAGGAGTCTAGAGACGGGTATGATAGTGACGATACTCTTTGGTATCGTGGTTAGGGCTGTTTCACAGTCGATGGTACTAAGTAGTTAAAGTGATATCACCAGAATGAAACCTGCTGAACCTGCTCCTGCTAGACTTGTAGTTTGGACTTGAACATGGAAGAGAAGCCATTGGAAGTGCAAATGAAGTCTGATGGAAGTGCTCCGCTTCTCGCCTGTTGTAGTAGCGGCTACCAGACCCTGAGTATCAACCTCTCTGGCATCATAATTTGCGATCTCCCTATCTGGAGTTGACAATGCAAGTGATCTGCACGAACGTCCAAATTCGATACCTGTACGATCGGCACACAATCCCGAGCACAGGCGCCGACTTTACACGACAACCCACTCCGCCTATGAGCACTCTTCCAATATCCATGCCCCACATGCTCTTCCGACAAGCACCGCACCTTGCAAAAGTCAAGCCTCATCCTCAATTGCGCCTTCCCCATCCCCACATCCTTCCGTTGGCCCTGCATACCCCAAATCCACATACTTCCCAAACGCGACTAGCGCGCTTCCCCATTTGGCACGCCCGTCTTGGAAACATGACATCATAGGCGTCATGGCCCGGCATTACGTCGAGATCCCCCCCAATTCCAGCCCCAACAAGCAAGCCTGTCCGCCGGAGCAAGTCCCACCTCTGGACCTGAGCCAATTATCATTCCCTGTCTTTTGCGGAGCCCTGCGGCCCTTTAAAGCTGCTCAATCAACCGTTCCATTGCACAAACATCACTCCAAGAAACACAAAAACCACCACCACCACCACCACTACAACAAACACATCACCAACCACCACTACTACACCAAGTCAATTCGACACCATTCCTACCATCACACATTAATCCATCCTCCAACAAACCAGTAATCACCATGTCTTTCCTCGCCCAGCTCGCTCGCTCCTCGGCTCGCTCTGCTGCTTCGATCCGTCCTGCCACTGCCGGAATCCACACCTCGACCACTCTCAATGCTACCAGACACGAGTCTGACCCAGAGGTATGGCATCATTTTCTCTTTATTGTGGATGCTTTTCGAGACAATTGTACTGATTACTTGTGGATAGGTTCTCGAGAAGGGCAAGCGTGCCAACATCGACCAGCACAAGAACCCCAACGCGAAGGCCGAGTGGAAGGAAGAGATTGCCTCGGACTCTGAAGCTTTCGTAAGTCCACCATGCACACTTCCTCGTTGCTACCCAAAGCACAAATCGCACCGATTGAACAATCACTAACATGTCTCCCTCTCTACAGGTCAAGGCCGTCCGTGGTTCCGACCAATCCATCCAGGAGCTCCAAAAGGAGAGTGCCGAGAAGCTCAAGGGCAAGTCCCGGGAGGAGCTTAACCAGCCAAACATGCAAAAGTAAATTGCTGTTTGCTGATTGAGTGTGGATGATTGATAGAAGGGTTTTTTAATTACTATTGCATAGAAGCGGGGCTTCATTTGATGGGATGACGTTCTGATGGAGTCTTGTTTATGGGTTGTTTAGGGCACTTTGTATAGCGGGCTTTTTGGCTCGGAATTTTATTGCATTTCATTCTGGTTCATGATATGATGGTTGTCTGGAATGAGAGCCTTTGTGAATGTGTCATTCTGAATGCCATGTGAATTGAGGTTACGGAACTACGAAGGGGTGTTGCATCGTCAGTTGATGATGCGTCGAGTCGGATTGAACGAGATTCGAGATTTCACCTCGGCAGTATCAAGACAAGCAATGATCTGCATGCATGGAGAAATCTCAAAATCATGATAGGATGACGACAAATATTTTGACAGCAAAGACATGCCGATACAGTACTTGCACCTCTAAATAAAAAATGTACTTCTACTTCCTCCCACGGCCCATCATGTCGAAAACCAGAGCAAAACGAGGACGCAATTATGTGCAAAGAAACCATAATACCACCAAGTAACTTGTAGACAATACTTAAGTACTTGATAACCCAAATAAATAAAAAATAAAATTCGATAAACCAAACCCATCCAGCAACTCCAACAAAAAAGAAAACAAAAAAAAGAACCACGCAACACAAAGCAAGAGTAAAACAACAAGCCAGCTAATATACTCCATCACACGCTTCCCACATTACGACCTCCACCCTTCCTTCCACCTAGCCATTGAACCCTCATTTCAACACGGCAATCAACACAATCAACACCACAATCAAACTCGCAATCACACACAACCCGCCATGTTCCCTCGCGCCCCTCTCCAACCCCCTCAACCCCCTCTTTGCCCCCTCCAGCCGTCCCATATGTCGATCCACCCCATCATCAACCTCATCCAGCATCGCCGCATGCGTCTCCAGCTCCTCGCCAATCTGGATACTCAACTCTCTCTGATTCCGAATACTCAGCCCCAGCCGCTCCAAACTCTCGTCCTGCTCGTCGATGATCCGGCGGTGCATCTGGAGGAGTTGCGTGTTGTCCAGAGCATCGTCTTCGTCGGGGGGGGTCTCGGTGAAACGGACGGATTTTTTGAGGGTGGAGGGTGTGGGGGGGCCGGTGTTGAGGGCGGAGCGGGGCGGCGGTGGAGGAGAGGGGGGTGAGGGAGGAGGTGCGGGGGGGGAGGGTGAGGGTTGCGGGGGGGATGGGGCCGGTGGGGGTCGGGGGGGGGGGGGGGGGCGGGGGGGGGGTGCGGTGGGGGGGGGGGGGGGGGGCGGAGGTGGGAGAGAGGAATTGGGAGGTTAGGTCGTGGTGGAGTTGGCGGAGGTGGATGAGGGTGTCTTCGGAGGATTGGAGGTCGGAGGTGGAGCTAGAGGGGGGGGGATGTTAGTGGTCTGTACGTAGATAGTGAAGGGATGTAGATAGTTCGAGACGGTGCATGGTGGGGAGAGTAAGGTGGTGAGGGCTGACATAAGAGAAGGGGATGGGTACGCTTCGCCGGACTCTTCGAGCTGGGCTTGCTCGCGCTCGAGCTGCTCGATGCCTTGGAGGAGGGTGTCGAGGCTGTGTTGGATCTCACGGTCGGTTTCGGGGCTGGGCTCGAGTTGGAGGGAGGAGGCTCGTTTGCGCTCGAGGAGGGAGAGCTTGATGTTGTCGCCGAGGAGGGAGAGGCGGTCGACGGAGGAGGTGGTGGGTGGCATTGTTGTTCTTGCGGTGGTGGGGATGGTGGTGAAGGAGGGTGGTAGGCGGCCGAGACGGATTCTTGTGGACTGTGTTATAGTGATGAGATTCTTCTGTCTGTCGGGGTTGGAGAGTTGAGAGTAAGTTGTGGTTGAGAGAGGCCTGGGCGAGCTTCACGGGGAGTGGTGGAGCTTGGAGGTAACTTGATTGGGGATAGTGGATGGGACACGAGATGATGGCGCGGAGTTGAGGGAGGATCGGGGCTGGAGATCTGGATGATGTATCGTAGGGTTGAGGCGAGAAGTGTTGATGTCGACTCGATATGGAGTCGAGTCTTGTCGTGGAGGGTTTCTAGATAGTAGAAAGTGCAAAGGAGAAGTTGACAAGTTGAAACAAGAAAAGATTCGAGATGCAATTTGCTTGGTGCCAGTGGCTGCCGTTGGCTGGGATGGCCAGGATGCGGCGATGATTGGTGCAACGTTAGCCTCGACACTCGATTACTTCCCGATTGAGCCGGTACTGTGGGGAATTGTGTGGAAATGTTTATGCTTCGTATTCGCATACTTACAAGTAAAATGTTTCATCAACTGGAAACAAAATAATATTTCAGTATCAACTGAGCTCTGAAGCAGAAGAACTGTGAAAAGTCGTCAACAATCGAGAAAACGACAAGCACATGCAAACAATTCTCAGGCTCCAGCCAAACGCTCACCAAAACAAAGGCCCTGAAAACAATAAACACTCTAAAAATTTATTCAGCCTTCGCTAGTACCAAAAGCTCCTTTAGCATCGGCTTCCCCAATAAACTTCCGCCTCTTATCCGATCTCCCACTGTGCCGAAACGCTGGCGAACACCCCTGCCTCCACGTGATGCGTTCCACTCCTCGCTGCGCCCGCAGCAGCCATCCTCAGCTCCACTAACCCACTGCACCACCGCCAGCTCATCCCACTCCCACCTCTTCTTCTCTTTCCTCTCAATCCTCAATCCTCAATCCTCAGTCATCATCACCATCGACCATCCACCATCGACTACATCGGCCATGTCGTCCTCCGCACCTGCTTCCCGCCGCAACTCTGCCATCTCCAACAAGTCCACCAGCACCACCACGCCCGACAAACCCACCCCCACACACCTCGACCTCCGCACCCTCCGCTACGTCTCCCCTCCCGACGACAACCTCTGCTGCCCCATCTGCCACTCACCCTTTCTCGACCCCATCCAGACTCGCTGCCGCCACACCTTTTGCTCGGACTGTATCGCCGAGGCATTGAAGAATAGCGAGACATGTCCGATTGACCGCAAGCCCATCACGGACGAGGGCCTGTCGCCGGCGCCGATCCTCATTGCGAATATGGTGAATGATTTGGTGGTGTATTGTCCCAATGCTGAGAACGGATGTACGGAGACGGTGCCGAGGCATTTGGTCGAGGGGCATGTTAGGGAGACGTGTGGATGGGTGCAGGTCGAGTGTGGGGTGGGGGGTTGCAAGGAGATGGTGAGGAGGAATGAGACGAGTATGGAGTGTTTGCATAGGTTGGTCAAGTGTGAGTTTTGTCTGGAAGAGGTACGGAGGATGGATCTCGATGTAAGTACTCTCTCTTCAACCCGGAGGGCATTAGGATCATCATGGGGACTACAAAGCTTGGGCAAAAAGACAGCCAGCCATAGCTGCGATCTATCTTTACTAACTTTCCAGATCCACTACGACACCTGCGCCGGCATCTCCACCGACTGCCCCCATTGCCTCACAGACTACAAACGCTCCGACTGGAAATCCCACGTGCAATCCTGCCCCGAAGCCTCCATCCCCTGCTCCTCCTCCGTCTACGGCTGCCCCACCATCCTCCCCCGCCGCGAAATGGCCCGCCACGAATCCACCTGTTCCTTCGTGCACCTCACGCCCGTCTTCCGCCGCCACGAGTCCCAAATCTCCGAACTCGCCCTCGAGAACCGCATGCTCCGGCGCCGTCTCGACCTACTCTACCCACGCGCAACCCAACCCGAGTCCAACACCAACTCTGAAGAACCACAAGGGCCCAGCGTCCTGGACGAACAGACATACCACATCCTCAGCGAGCAGGAACATCTTCGGACGGATCTGGATAGACTCAGCGAGAGTATGGTGGCGCTAGAGATGAAACATACCATGCATTTCATCAATGAGAATATGAGGGTCAAGGAGGAGATGGTGGCGATGAGGACGGCGATTAATGGTGTCAGGATGCAGATGCATTGGCTGCTGAATATGAGGGCCCAGGCGCCGTTTCAGCCAATGATGCCGATGATGGGGATGGGGGTTATGCAGCAGCAGGCGCAGGTGGTTGCGCAGGGAGGGACGACGACGCAGGGAGGGGAGACTGTGCAGAGGAGGCATTCGGGTAAGGCTTCGTTGTGAGGGGTGAGGAGTGCTAATTGTGGTGTAGAACATCAGAATGTCAAGCTGTGAGAGGAAGTGAGGTGGTTTGGTTGGGTTGGTGTATATAGTGGGCATTGGGTGGTGTTGGGGAATTGTGTATAAAGTAATGCTTTTGGCTCTTTTTTGTTTGTTTGGTTCGAGTTTGTTTATTTACAGGTTCTAGTCTAATGGATGCTATTTCTATCCGGTCATGATGCCGTTCCCGTTTCCATGCCCTCAAGGAGTGACTCCGTGATGTTCATTATCGTTTGGCCTTTTATAGCTACGACAGTAAACGGACATCATCCTGATCATACACTGCATCGTCAGTGTAAAAGGTTCTGCCTCTTATCCTCCAACGCAATCTTTCTACTCAAAGATGCTCCAGTCCCAGCAAATCGTACAGCACGCAATCTCATCCTTCTCCAAAAGCACTGGTTATCCTCCTACACGCAACCTAGTCCTCCATCCACCACAATCTCGGCACCATTCAGATAGCCATTCTCGATGCACATTCCCACCACCTCGGCCACTTCCTCACCCTTTGCAAACCGTCCCAGCGGTACCTTTGCTCTCATAGTCTCTCTCATCTCCTCACCCATACCCTCCGTCATTCCACTCTCGACAAATCCTGGCAGCACTGTATTGACCCTCACTCCCTTTCCCTTCAATTCACACACCAGACTCCTCTGCAACCCCAACAGTCCTGCTTTACTGGCAGCATAGATGGACGAACCTTGCATTCCCTTTACAGCCAACAGGGAAGAAATATTGACGATAACTCCGTTCCGCGACTTCATCAGCGTAGGCAGCAACGTTTTCGTAGCGAGTATCGTGCCCTTCAAGTTCGTATCCAACACACTGGCAATCTTATCGGCCGAGGTGAGAGCAAGCGGCGAGAGCTGAGACGTGCCGGCATTGTTGATTAGACAGGTCACTGATTTTGCGTTTGGCGTTCGTTTGAATGCGGCCCAGAAGTCAGCGGAGGAAATGTCGCCTTGGTGGATTTCGTGGGGTGGGAGGGAAGCGTGGGGTTGTGAGAGAGACGCGAGGAGGGGGTTGAGGGGGGAAGTGTGCGAGTGGAGGATGAGAGAGTGGCCGCGGCGAGAGAGGTAGAGAGCGAGGGAGGTGCCGATGGAGCCAGATGCACCGGTGAGGAGGATGCGGTGGGGTGCGGCCATTTTGGAGGTTGTTTGGTGGGGAGGTTCCGGGGGATGGGGGTTACGTCGTTAGTGGGGCTTAGCTGCTGGCGTTTAGCGATGCAGGAACGCATTTTGATGGGAGAAAATCATCGAGACCACAACAACAAAGAAAAAGAACATCACGACAAAAAAGGACAGAAGCGATGGACCAGATGCCGCCTGAAGGGACGCCTCCCGCGACGACGCAGCAAAAGATGCGATTTCCCGGACTCGGGACGCAGCGGTTTCCTGGTCTGGGCGGGACACAGAGACGCCGGAGTAGCACTTCCATCTCGCCCACGCCCACACCCGGCCCGTCCAACACCGGTCAGGCTGGTCCGAGTCCTTCCCGCAAGTCCCACTCTCCCTCCGAGACACCACAACCTCCGCCCCGACGTCCACGTCCCCGAACGGCTCCTTCTGCTACCGAACTGGCTCGCCGAGCTGCTCTCCGCACCATTCGCCGAGCCGCCTCCAACATCATCGCCAACCCGGTCCCCACCGACCTCGCAACTCTCAACGACCTGGCCGACACTCTCGCCCTCCACTACAACACCTCCAATTTCACCCTCCTCTCCACCACCCTCGATCACCTCCTCTGGGCCCTCACCCCCTCCGCCGAAGCCCTCGAGCAATCCACCCTCCCCCCCATCCTAACCGCCATCCTCTCCAACCCCCAATCCCACACGCACCCAACCTTCACCCTCTGCACCACCCTCATCACCAACCTCCTCAACCGCTGGACAACCACCCACTCCCCCTTCCACACCACCCACTTCCCCACCAAAACGCCCTGCCTCCCCGGCGCCCCCCCCTCCATCCTCCCCTCGGACTGCTTCCCCAACCTCACCGACTGCCTCACCGCCGGCCTCCACGGCTCCCAAGCAGGCGGCATCCACGGCTCCTCCCAATACGGCGCCTACTCCATCTGCATCAACCACTCCTCCGCCTACGCCGACATCGACATCGACCGCGGCACCTCCGCCTGGTACTCCGGCACCGCCAACCCCGCCGGCGTCCCTGCCCGTGCCCCCACCCGAAACACCCAACTCCTCATCACCGCCTGTGCCACAGGCAACCCCATCCGCGTCATCCGCGGCCACCGTGGAAGATCCGTCTATGCCCCCCTCGTAGGCTTCCGCTATGACGGCCTCTACCGCGTCACAAAGGCGGAACATCTCGGGAACTACAACTACCGCTTCCTCGTCGAACGATGCGAGGGCCAAGTCCCCTTCGAGGTGTGTTTGGCACGGCCGATGCAGAAGGAGGCAGCCGTGCTAGAATGGTGTCGGGAGGAGCGAGGTCGTCGAGTTCGGGAAGGTCGCGCTCGGAATGGCGGTCTCATGAGGGACGGAGATCGAGCAGCCCGCACACCCCCGCCTCGAGACAACGGAGGCGAAGCCGACGTCAAAGATGAACCCCAAGACGAAGTTATGGGCGGCACACAAGACGACGATGAAATCATGGCCGGCACGCAGGAAGAAGATGACCAGCTGCTACGGGAAATGGAAGCCGCCCTAGCCGAACCCGACGAGCAGGAAAAAGACCCCTCCCCCGCGCCACAGACAGAACAGAAAATCAAGCCCGAACCCATCACCCCCCCTCGAACTAACCCCGATGACTGGCTCGACGCCTTCCTCGCCTCCCAATTCAACGCTTCTACCCCCTCAGCTCCAGAAATAATAGACCTAACCACCCTCCCCGACGCCCCCAAAATCAAGCCTGAACCTCCTTCTTACTCCTTCCCGGCGTTTCCCGCCACGCCTAAACGCCAGATTTATATCGATTTGACGAAAGATGAGGTCCCGCAGAAGCGGAGGGTCTTGAGGAAACCGGTGGTGCTGGAGGGGGTGGCTTATGATGAGTTTGAGACTGAGGTGTTGAATCGGGAGGCGTTGAGGATGGCGAGGGAGGCGAGGGAGGGGACTGAAGTGGTGGATTTGACGAGGGACGATAAAGTGAGGGTGAAGATGGAGGCGCCGGGGTGGTGGAAGAGGGAGTTTGGGGAGGGGTAGGCGAGGGGGTTGTAGATGTTTGAAATGTTTGTTGTTGTTTATGGGAGTTTGGGTTGGGTATTGCGTTTTGTGGATTTACTACTGGGTTTTACTGTGTTGTGATGTTGGGCGTTTATCGTTGTTTTATGGGTTTACTGGGTTTTACTGGCAGTTCGTGTTGTGATGTTGAGCATGATAATCAATCTTGCACGTACAGCTGCCTTGTTGGATGTGTGTTTGTCTGGGGATTTCTATGGTTTTAGTGGACTCTTCTGAAGGTTGGTAGTCACTGTGATTCGAAATTTGTATGGAGGTGGTGTTGTTTGACACCTTCTTTGGGCTCAGGTAGGTGTCATTCTTAAGAAATTCCCTTTTGGTAGACACCTCCCTACACCTTCCGACACCTCCACTTCTGATGGGGGCTTTGGATTCCTTGATTTGCAGGATTTTGAAACCTTTGTTTGCTACTTCTGAAACTGCGAGTCGAGATACAGGTGTCGCA
This sequence comes from Ascobolus immersus RN42, assembly GCA_003788565.2. NCBI lineage: Eukaryota > Fungi > Ascomycota > Pezizomycetes > Pezizales > Ascobolaceae > Ascobolus > Ascobolus immersus. The sequence continues at coordinate 81,418 of ML119862.1, read as the reverse complement.
ATTCAAAATCAAAGATCATTCTATCATTGCTTCATATACAGAATACTTATTACTCTGATTAACAGTAGAGCATGCAGAATGTTCGCAAAAACCATGCGCTTGTCATATAAGTACTCGTACTGAATTGGACAAAATTCGCTCGTGGAACCATGTAAAGCGCTACGATAACTCCTGGTTCCTCTAAAAGTTATTCAAAATGAATTGGCTCAGTCGTTTGGATTCGTGACTTTGGTAGCTTTGCTCGGAAGTACGAAGTATTTCCGGGCTAACTACTGGGCCTGAGTTCGAACCTCAGCTCGGCCTCTGTCCTTTATTTGCGACCAGTTCTTTACTACCTCAATAGAGTTGTCAAGTAGTAACGCAAAGGACTCAGAGTTGCTTCAGAACAAGAAGGTAATGATGACAACTTGAAGATGTCAGTGTATTTTTGAAGGATTTGGAAAAATGGAGGTTTCAGAATTCTAGAAACCTCTTGAGCGGAGGTGTCGTTGACACCTCCAGTGACACCTCCAGGACACCTCCACCTTGACACCGCCATGAGCCATTGGATTCAGAAATCGAAAAGCCGACACCTCCAGGGTGGTGTTGTTTGACACCCCCACTTCGAATCACAGTGTTCGTTGGAATGCATCTCGTATGTTCCTTTTATTCTTCAAGTGTTGTTGTGCACTGGACGTGTAGTGGACTGTTATTCCATGATATCCGTCTTGCCTGAGACGTATTAGAGGACTTGGATATTGTTTGCATTCGAAGATTCTCATGTATGATGTTCTTTGAGGACGAATTCAAAACCATGGGTTAAGACTGGACTCGTGAGAAGGATGTGGAGACAATGGGTAGTAGCATGTATGTCTAGTACTTTGTCTTGTGCGTGTGGTGCCTTGGACTGTTTGTGCCGTCTTTCTGTTGCCGATATCCATCTCGTGGGTCATCCCCTTTGCTGCGGCTTTCTCGTTGTTTTGAACGCAGGATTTGCGTGATGGGGCCCGGGGGAACGGCGGCCATTGTTTTACTCTCGTGAATTGTGTTCGTTGAAGATGGATTCAAAACTCAGGGTTTAAGGGTGACTCGTGATAAAGCTGTTGGTTAATGAGTACTGTGGGGGGCACGTTTGGCTGGTTTCTTTAGCTTTTGACGAACGGGTTAAAGTTAAAGTTTGTGCTTTATTCCTGGTGTCTACGACGGATCTCGTAGATCTCTGTATCCAATACCATTATTCATGCATCTGCATTGGTCTGCGCGTAGGCTGGTTTTCTCGTCATCTTTCTGGAGTCGTATCGCAATGCTGGGTGGGATCCGTGATTGGTTTACTCTCGTGAGAAGTTGTATCTTTGTGAGTATGTACGCTCGTACTCATTCTTTAAGCATCCGAGTCGTTCGTCCAACTTGTTGGCCAATTTGAGACGTACAACTTGAAATGTTGGTAGGATCCAAGGCTGTGATTGTTTGACTCTCGTGAACCGCTGCAGTGTGTTCCTTTGGAGTACGCTTTTAATGAATGGGGTAAGAGGGACTCGTGATAAAGCTGTCGAGACAATGGATGGTAGCACGTATGCTTGCGTTATAATATCCTGTGCAGTGATGCTTTAAAGCTTTGGATCGTTCATGCCTTCTTTCAAACTTCTCATGTTGCTCATATGCATCTCGTAGGCCACGGCCATCGGCCTTTCCTAAATATTTATCGTTGTTTTTGGACGTACAAATGCCTGTAGTCGATCTGTCTTTAATGAGACGTATCCGTGGAACCGGCGGTCAGTGTTTTACTCTCGTGAATGGAACGTTCTTTGAAGGCGGTTTCAAAAGCATGGTTTAAGAGTGACTCGTGATAAAGCTGTTGGGGCCCGGGGCACTACTAGATGTTAGCACGTACAGACGCTTTCGCCTGATTCGTGTGATGCTTTGGATTGCTCATGCCTTCTTTCATATTTCTGTTGCTCATATGCATCCGCGTCTCGTAGGCCATCCCCTTTTCTGAGGATTTCTCGTTGTTTTGGGACCTTGGGACGTAAAAGGGTCTGCACTTGTAGTCAATCCGACCCGTCTTTAATGAGACGTATTGGTGACCGGTGCCAGTGGAATTGGTCGACTAAGTAGTATTCTCGTGAATGATGTTGTTGTGAAGACGGATTTTAACTCATGGCTTAAGAGTGACTCGTGAGGATGCTGCGGAATAACTGGTAGCGCTCACTGGCACGTTTGGCTGCTTTGTCGTGAACCATTATATATGGCATAGACTGTCCGTACCTTCGAAGCTTCTTTCTTGCTTGGAAGAAAACATCTCGTACACAGTCCCCCTTTCTGGCGTATCGACCTCGTTGTTCTGGACGTAACATAGCTAGTCAGCTTATCCACCTTTTGGGGCGTGCTGGCCGCTGGTGAGATTGTTAGATTGATCTCGTGTATAGTAGTGTACGTTCTTTGAAGAGGGAGCCGAACTCATGGTCAGTTTAAGAGTGACTCGTGTTAGTGATTATCGAGGGCTCCTACAAGGTAGTAGCACGTTTGGCTCGTACGTACTTTCTTCCTTGTTGGAATACAGTACTGCCAGTGGAGCTTGTACGTACTTCGCTGTATCGAGCATTTTCTAGAAATTTCTGCGGATTCCGCATTGTTTTGGACGTGGGAGAGCCTGCAGTCAATGATCCATCTTGCTTGAGACTCGTACGTGTTGGTGGATCTGCGTCGTATTGTTTCATGCATCCTCGTGAGAAAGCTTGCCAAAGTTTTGCTCGATCTACTACGTATACATATAGCGGTTTGCCAGCTGCACGTTCGTGACCAGCTGGTACCAGTCCTGCAACTTGGAGTCGACGTAAGGTAATCTTGCTCGTCCCCATTCAATTCAGTTTACAATTCTCGTGAATATTTTCTGGTCACGGTAGAGACGGGGGATCGCGTAGGTTTCTCTTCTTCGGTGATGAGTTTGCTGCCAGTGGGGACGTAAGGTGGTCTGCTAATTCTTGTCAATTATTTCTTCTTTGGGTGTCGACGTAAGGTAGCAACCAAGGCTGCCTCTTCTTTCTTCCCACAGTGAGATGTAGTTCATTCGTTACTAAGCAGTATGCTGAAACTTGACGAGTTGCCCCGTGTCGAATCGAGGGGCACGCCTCAACTGAGGGGATGATGAAAGCACGTACAGCAACACGTACTTCTTCTGTCTTCTTTGATGGTTTGTAGTGACTCGTGATCGGAACTGCTTTTGAGGTATGGTTGTGGTGATGGAAATTGTTGACAGTTTCCTAGGGATAGTTCTCACTGCGAGTTGTTGTGGACGTTTGGTCGTTCCGAGTCTTGTGGTCTGTCTTTCTTGAGAAAGAAAGAGCAAGCCAAAGCGTTCAAATTTCTAGTATTCTCGTGAAAAGACGTCGTCGAGTGCCGCGGGTTTACTCATGCTGCTAGATGGTTAGGTGTAGTTCGTTATGAGTACATAATGGTACTTGTACTAGTAGCACGTATGCCAGTGGTGGTATTTGGTATAGTGCGTCGCCTTTTATGGTTTGTATTGCCATGGTCGTGACTACTTTGTGTGTTTTGGTCGTGGTAGTACTTAGTTACTTTCCTTTGGGTTAGTATGCCGTTGTGGACGTACACAGTCTTCCGGTTAACTTTTAATGCGGTTTTCCTGAGAGGTGGGCGTTGTTGAGGATGTACCTGTTTTACTTCTCTCATGAGGTGAATTTTCAATAATGCCTTGTACTCGTGGCCACGTGGCCTCTGGACGACGGTATTTAGATTGCTTGTGTTGGATGTTGTGATGATGATGGTAATGGTATACGTACTAATAGCTAATGGTGGCTCGCTCCGTCCCCTTTCCAAACAGCTTGCATTGTTCGTGGCCTCTTTCTAAGAGCTGATTGCGTAGCCAGATTGTTTCTTTCTTCGAATACTCTACTCGTCATGGACGTAGCAAAGTCTGTCTGTGCACCTACTATCGAGGCATGCGACAGCCGCGGAATGGGAAGTTTGGGTCCTCGTGAAGTGAACGCCATATTCTCAGAGTAAACTTTACTCGTAGGTACCTAAGTAGTATATATTGTAATTGTTTCCCTCTTTGAGGGTCATACATACATTGATGTATCCGTAAATGTACACTCCCTGACGCATTCTTTCCTGAACTTGACACGGCGTGGAGGCGATGAACGGGATTTTGAACTTACTCTCGTGAACTAAATTCTAAAAGTAGAATGCGTGTGCTTTAGAATAGAATACTAAAACATACAGCACCAAGGATTCCCGCGTGGTCACCCACCGCGGTACTAACTTGGCAATTAGAAGCTTGACTATGGGAGAGCGGACGGGATCCCGTATATCCTTCAATCTATGGCCGTATGTGTCAGATTGTTCAGCTTTTTTGTTATAGTTTAGTTAATTTCCGTCTGGCCCGGAGTCATTCGCATCGGCTGGAAGAGTCTACATGCGTACAGCTATCTGTACAGTACAATCAAGCTGACCTTAAGTAGCCCTAGCTCGCTTGCTGCACCTTGCGCCGTTGTCCGCCCGATTCGACTGTGAAAATAACTCTAATAAACAGTGCCCAATATGCTGAAAACTTCACCACACCAAACCTTTCATTCTGTGATGTCTATATTCGCATACTGACGGCTTGATGCTTCGAGCTCAACTCTCATTCCAAACATCCCCCACTTCCGTCGCTCTCGTCACAATCAGAGCATTTTCTTGCATTCTCCGGGGATTATTTCTGCTTTCGGCGGACCTGATCGCTTGGCGGACCTTTCACCGTCATGAGGCACAACGAACTTTAACTTCGCACCTTCCTCACTTCCTGGCGACACAACAACGTCCCGACCCAGATCCTTCCTTTCGGAGCCTCTTTCAGAACCAAACATACCCAACTCTCCTTGCTCAGTTGCGACATACCATTGTGTCAGCCAGCTTCCGAAGCTCGAATTCCGTCAACACTCGCTCACCGACGCCTACGATGGCTCCCAAGTCTAAAGCCAAATTCTACGCCGTTCAGAGAGGAAGGAACCCTGGTGTCTACACAACATGGGATAAGTGTCAAGCCGAAGTCAAAGGGTTTCCGGGGGCTGTCTGTAATCGCATCGGACGCGGTTTGGTGACACGCTTACTGACTATCCTTGCAGTTAAGTCCTTCCCGACCATGGAGGAGGCCAGATCGTTTGTTGGTGCAGGAGCAGGTGTGAACGTATTCCGGAAAGAGGCATCGGCCACGCAGACGACTTCACAGACCGTACCATCGTCAAGTTCGAGCTCGACAAGCACGGCGACAGCATCTTCTACAACGAAACCGCAGCAATTTTGGGCCATCAAGGTTGGAAAGACACCCGGGATATACACCTCTTTGCCAGAGGCCAGAGCGCAGCTTGCCGGTACAGTGAAACCAGTAGTCAAATGCTTTGGAGTTCGTGCAAGGGCAGAGGCATGGTTGAGAGGCGATCTAGAGGACAGTGGGTCTTCACAGAGCAGCAACACGGAAGTTCAGTCTTCGTCAAGGTCGAGAACCACGCTCGAAAGCTTTTCATCACTGCCACAGCTTGCCGGTTCGAAGAGAAAATTGGCACCCGAAAAGCCAGCTGCCATGTCGATCGCCAAACACCAAAAAATGTCAACCCTTGCTACTAGGGAAGATGAAAGCCTCAGCGCTCTCTTGTCTGCCGAGAAGACACATTATGCAAACTTGAAGCCTGGGATGGACTCGTTACCCCCTGCTCGGCCCGAGCCGGTGATCATTTTCACTGATGGCTCTGCGCTTGGTAATGGAAAAAAGCGAGCAGTTGCTGGTGTTGGCGTCTGGTTTGGACATGGTGACCCCAGGTGAGCATTCCTTGAGATCTACCATAGAGATGGAAGTAACACCTCGCAGAAACATTTCAGAACCCCTTGGTGGCCCTGTTCAGACAAACAACCGGGCAGAATTAACAGCAATCATACGGGCGATTGAATCGGTTGAGGAGAAGCAAGACATCAAGATTTGCTCGGACAGCGACTATTCGATAAAGTGCATAACACAATGGTCGCCAACCTGGATAAAGAAGAATTGGGTCAACTCTAGCGGCAAGCCAGTCGAAAATAGGGATTTGATTGAGACAATCCTGAATTATATCGAAGGCAGGAAGAGGAAGGGAAGCAAGACGATATTTGAATGGGTCAAGGCTCATACCAATACCAAGAGCGGAAATGACTATGCGGACGAGTTGGCAACGGCTGGCTCGAGGATGCACACGGGTTACTTGGGTTGATTAGAGGGTTCCAATGTAGATGAAAGATGGCAAATACCTGTAGTGTTATTGTAGTAGATGTGAATCAAGAATTATGGATAGTTACTCTTCTTTGGGATGCTGTTGAAATAGCACGCTCGAACGAATCGTAATAGACAGCGTATCAATAAAAGAAACACTGAAAGTTGAGTTGATCTTTCAGCACCTGTTGGCCCCCTTTGCTTGCTAGATATCTTTGCTGAAGCAATACTCAACTTCGTCGAAGCCTTTGCTATAAAGGCTAGCGGCCGGGGTTCGTTCACGTTCAGTTCACTGAGTTGAGCCTCTCCGCTCAGGGCGCACTTAGTCAGCAATCTCTTATCGCCAGCTTTGTTTTACACCCCACTTGAAGGCAGGGAACGGGAACTCTCCAGATGATCATTTTGGGACCGGTGAGCCTTCAAAACATCTAAAGTGCCCGTTTGAGCCGCTCCTTTGAGCTTCGCGTTTGTTTAACTTTGCGCCTTCGTCTCCTATTCTGCCTCTTGTCTTTGTTTTTTGTTCGAGTTTTAAACTGTGGACGGCTAGTGGGGCATTTAGGGAGCTTCGACCGTTCGCAAAGAATCAACATTTTATTGTTGTGTGGCGGTGCTTGAATACTGGCCCTGAACAAGCAACCTGCAACACCAACTCGTAAGAGGGAACAAACTGCCGCTATTCTCTTTTTACTATTTTCCCTTCGTTACCTCCTCGAGGCTCTGTCACCGGTTCTACACTCTCTCTGACACGTCCGGCGACGGCTACAACACATCACCTCAACTCCAAGAGAATCCCAAGAGCCAAAGATATTTCGACAGGGAACAGTCCAGTCGGCATCTCCTCACCAGCCTTACTCATCCACCCCTCTCTACCAGTTCACCCCACCGCACTACGGTCTCAGACTCCTATCGCCAACATCAACAGGAGGCAGCACCCCCGACAAGTTAGACGCAAACACCCGATCCGACCTCTCACCAACGCTACACGTAGCGCAACAGGAGGAACGAGATTTGTTTGTGGAAACCTGGCGTCCCGGGAGCGTACGGTCGCGGCAACTCCCCTCCCTCCAACCCGGCAAACACGCTGGATCTCACCACCCCAATCAACAACTCCCCTTGAGAATACAAACCATCGAGCACCATGTCGGACAGAGTACTTCAAGATGTCTCTCGCAAGATCGAGCGTCAAAAGCAGTTTATTGCCTCTGCGCGGAGCATGAGGCAGGCGACCGACAACCCAGCCATGCAGTCCCGTGTCGATAACGAAATCCGGAACCTGCAGAAGAACCTGATGTACCTCGAAGATACCATGCGTGAGCTACAGTTGAACAATGGTCCATCTTCCGGCAGTCAGAGCTCGCAGCACGGTTCGGGGACGTACTCTCAAATGCAGCCGCCCAATGCGCCCTTTGCTCAACAAGCCAACCATGGTCCTAAATCCAGGCCGAACTACACGAAGCTGGGTGGGTTTTGCTACTTTGCTCTATTGAACTGGCGCTGACGACGAATTAGATCTGATCAAATATGACACCCCTCATCTCGGCCCTCGAATTCAGTTGATGTTGTCTCAACTGCAGTTTAAGCTGAGTGTCGAAAAGCAGTACAAAGAAGGCATAGAGAAGATGGCAAGCTTGTATAGGATGGATGGCGACCGCAAATCGAAGGCCGATGCTGAAGCGAAGAGGGTGGAGTCAAACCAGAAAATTCAGCTGTTGAAGCAAGCCTTGAAGCGGTATGAGGATCTTCACGTCGACTTTGAGACGGACGATCAAGATGGTGAGTTTTTTTTGTTTTTTTCGGTGACCGCAATGAATGCTAATACTACTTCCTCCCTCAGATGACAGTATCAATGCGCCAAACATTCGTCGGCCGCTAACGGGAAAGCTGATGATCCGGGTTATCGCCGTGAAGGATGTCGACCATGCCTCTACCTCTCGATTCGCTCGTGGGCCAGAGACGTCTGTTGTCATCAAAGTTGAAGACCAGTTGAGAGTGAGAACGAAGATAACAAGAAACGACAAATGGGTCGACGAGGCTCACGATCTTGATGTCGACAAAGCCAACGAGATTGAAATCATTGTCTCCGATAAACCCGGCGACCATATGCTCCCTATCGGACTTCTGTGGATTCGGTTGTCTGATATTGCTGAAGAAATGCGCCGGAAGAAGATTGAGCAAGAAATCGCCGGATCTGGTTGGGTACGTGCCGAGAACATGGGCAATCAAGAGGGCCCGACGTCGCCCACTAACTTTGCCTTCCCCGGCCCTCCACCCAACTCTGGCGCTGGAATGTTTGCGAATGCCAGTGGTGGTAGAACCGTTGCTCAGGCTGACCCTCACCACGGGGGCCCCGGCAATGATCAGGTTGCAATTATCGATGCGTGGTTTGCGTTGGAGCCAGTCGGACAGATTAGGTTACAATTGAGCTTCGGTAAGCATGCCCCGTGGCTAAATGCGCAATAAACACTAACATAAAGGTAGTCAAATTCAATCGCAAGCCAAGATTGGATCTCGGTCTCGGTCGACAAGGCGCCGTGCGTCAGCGCAAAGAGGAGATCCACGAGAAGTATGGTCATAAGTTCGTGCAGCAGCAGTTCTACAATATTATGCGCTGTGCCCTCTGTGGAGATTTCTTGAAGTACTCAGCTGGATACCAATGCACAGACTGCAAGTACACTTGTCACAAGAAGTGTTACCAGAAGGTCGTTACGAAATGTATTTCCAAGTCGAATGCGGAAACCGATCCAGAGGAGGAGAAAATTAACCATCGTATTCCGCATCGATTCGAGAGTACAACCAACATTGGTGCCAACTGGTGCTGTCACTGTGGTTATATGCTTCCAATAGGAAAGAAGAACGCAAGAAAGTGTACAGGTAAGAGAGTCTCAGTCTTGATTGAAATTACAAATTGCTAATTCTAGTTTACAGAGTGTGCTTTGACCTGTCACGCACAGTGTGCGCATCTCGTCCCCGACTTCTGTGGAATGTCTATGGAGGTGGCCAACCAGATTCTTAGTGAAATGAGACGGGCCCCACGGCAGCAACAGAGGATGTCCGGCGCTGGGTCAAGACAGAGTGGCAGCAGCCAACAGAGACCGACAAGTCAACAGCCATCGACGTCGTATGGTTCGCAATCAGAGGCAGGTAGTCATCTGTCGTATCCACCAGCGTCTCCCGTGTCGGCCCAGGCAGCAGATAAGGCCTACCGCCAGCCAGCACCATATACACCTTCTTCCCCTCAATACCAGCAGCCGAATCCTGCTGCGGCTACTGCTGCCTCCCAGGCACTTCAGGCTGCCCGTTTGTCAACCCAAGGCCAACCGCAATACAGTTATTCCGGTCAACCTCCTTACAATCCACAGGCGCATGCAGCTGCTCAACAAAGTGCCGCATACCCACAAGCACCATACTCTCCTACTCATGGTGGCTTCCCACAAGACTTTTACTCTCAAGGTAACCAGGCCGCGCAGCCACAAAGTAAGCCTCAGGCCCAGCAACCATACCCCGAACCTACGCAGCCACAGTATGGTGCCCCATCACACCTTGCACAACAGCGCCGCCCCTCTTTCCCCGCGATTGGTGGTGCCCCACCACAGCAGCAACAGCCGCAGCAGCCATCTAAGGCTGTCGCTCCAGCTGGCCAGGTCGCTCCAGTTCGTCAGCCAAAGATTGGCTTGGATCATTTCAACTTCTTGGCTGTTCTTGGAAAGGGTAACTTCGGTAAGGTTATGCTTGCTGAGACAAAGTCCACGAAGAAGCTATACGCTATTAAGGTCTTGAAGAAGGAGTTCATCATTGAGAACGATGAAGTTGAGAGCATGAAGTCTGAGAAGCGTGTGTTCTTGATTGCAAACAAGGCCCGTCATCCTTTCCTTCTTAACTTGCATGCTTGTTTCCAGACGGAAACTCGTGTCTACTTCGTCATGGAATACGTCAGTGGTGGTGATCTCATGTTGCATATTCAGAGGGAACAATTCGGCACAAGGAGAGCACAGTAAGTTTTGGAAAATGACGCTCTGGTAAACTCTTGGCTAATCTCTAACAGATTTTACGCTGCCGAAGTATGCTTGGCTTTGAAGTACTTCCACGACAATAACGTCATTTATCGAGATTTGAAATTGGACAACATCCTCCTGACGCTTGATGGCCATATCAAGATTGCTGATTATGGTCTTTGCAAGGAAAACATGGGATTGAACGATACGACAAGCACTTTCTGCGGTACCCCAGAGTTTATGGCGCCTGAAATTCTCTTGGACAAACGATATGGGCGTGCCGTCGACTGGTGGGCTTTCGGCGTCTTGATCTACCAGATGCTGCTGCAACAATCTCCATTCCGTGGAGAAGATGAGGATGAAATCTACGACGCCATCCTCACGGACGAGCCTCTCTACCCAATCCAGATGCCCCGAGATTCTGTCCAGATCCTTCAGAAGGTAAGCAACCTAATTTCTTTTACATGCTGTAACATAGCTAATTGGTTATTTAGCTCCTCACCAGAGAGCCCGAGCATCGTCTTGGCTCCGGTCCGACTGATGCTCAGGAAATCATGGATCATCCCTTCTTTAAGAACATCAACTGGGATGATATCTACCATAAGCGGATTGCTCCACCGTACAAGCCAACTATCAAGTCGGCAACCGATACATCCAACTTCGATTCTGAGTTCACGAGCGTCACTCCGGTGCTCACACCAGTCAACTCGGTCCTTACAGCCACCCACCAAGAGGAGTTCAGAGGCTTCTCGTATGCTGCCGATTTTGTGTAGAACAAGAACGGCATTGCGGTTTCTTCCAATGGCAACAGTACCCCCGCACAATCATGAAAGCCGCCGGTGCTCAATGGGTGCATCCGGTTTTTCTCTTGTCTCACTCTACTATTCTAATCTCTTCGTCTTTGTTTTTAGCGGTTGAGCGCTGAGTCAACTTTCGTTTTTCTGTTCTTGCTTGCTTTTGTGATTGGTAAGGGAATGTAATAATCGCATGTGGGATCTGATTGATTCGGTTTGTCAAAAGTTGGGTGGTGCTGGGATCGATACTTTCATCATGCTACTATGTTCTGGTTGCTTTGTTTACTACTAGTACCCGTTCCGCGTTGGTTGTACTTGATTTGGTGGTTGATCTTTTGCTTTGCCCGGTTGGGACATCTTATAAAGGGCTTGTTTTTTGTTGGTAGTGTTCGGCAGGTCCATGGCTTTGAGGTTTTCTTTTAATATTCACTTCCTGAGAGAATCCTTTGGTCTGGAGTTGTGCATTATGGTTGTATCGTGCTGAAGCGTCTGATTTATCTTAATATCTATTTCATTGCTGCCATTAGGAGGCGAAATTGCTCTAGCTTTTATTCTTTCCATAACTTCTTATCTGGCCTCCTGTACTTAGCGGTATACCTGATACTTACCCCCCTCACTTTTCTTCGCTTCATAGCTCTTCGTTTTTCGCTACGAGTCTCATCAAGTATGTAAAACAGAAGTATTCTTTTCTCGCTAGAATCATCGAGTCAATGTCCTCTTCACAAATGGAATTATAAGAATGTGCTGCACCTCTTTATCATCAGTAAGGCCATTCTTCGGCCCGACCACGGCGGTGAAGAAAGAGATCTCGATCATGCCGAGGGGACCCCGAAATAGTGGGGGCTTAGTCATGCACAAAACTTCGACCCAAAAAAGTTCATCGAATCAGGTCATTGCTCAAGAAACTTACTCGGGACCTCTTTCAACTCATCCGATATCGGAATTGAACCTTTCGTCCGCCTTCAATTCCGATAACCCTCCCTCCCGAACCCGCCGTGCCGACTCCCCTTTCCCCTTGTTATCACGGCTCCGATCAATTCCGCAAATCACCAAGCCAGTGCCCTTCGGCGATCCTGCACCACCCCTCCTCTCCGCTCTCCTCTCCGCACCACTAAAGGGAACCCGATTCGCGGGAGCGCGCGCGCACGTTCGCCGCCGTACGGACCAATTCGAAGACGATCCCACCGGTCATGCAATGACGCCTCGGCGAGACCAATGCAGCATTCCCTCCTTGTCCGGTGCAAAACATCTGTACGCAACCGGATCCTTCTGGTCAACACCTCAACGTCGTCCACAACAGCAGCAACAGCAACAGCAACAACCACAACAATACCTACAGGGATCCTCAACATCTCGAAGCCGGATACGACGGAAAGCAGGGGCCCAGGGGGCATGGCCGTTTTCGGAAATGCCTCGACCAATTCCACAATCTCACTTATGAGGGATATCTCGACGAAAACGGGTGCTCGGGGTACAACAAAGACTACGAGGACAGCGGCTGCGCGCTCTGGCAACTCGGATTCGTCAACAGGGAGGAGGGTGCAGCCAGAACGTTTAAGGAGCTTCTATGGTCGATTCTATTCGACGATGGCCGGGGCGGTGGAGCGGGTGGAGGGTGGTCAAGAAGAGGAGAGTCGACAAGCACATCATCATCAACAGCATCAACAGCAACGGGAACAACAAGTGGAGGGTCAAACAAGTGGAGAAAGCAGAGACGGCAATACTTTACGGCGACTACACACCAGCACGGCAGTCAAGACTAGGACGACCGACGGGTCAGTCCTGATTACCAGAATACGAAGGGTGGAACCGGCCTCGAGATCTCCGTCCATAGCACTTGGCTCACCGTGTGGATTGGTTCGTCGGATACTCGTGTCCTTTCCAAGCCCGGAATGGAACGAGGGAGATCAAGGAGCTCGGGACGATGGATCAAAGAGGGAGGGGCTGGGAGAGGAGGGGGTATCGGAAGAAAAGGCCACATCGGAGGGATCAAACCTGTCACCGCTCGATGACGTTGAAATCGCACAGTGGGGCCCAGAGGATCACAAGGTATATGATGGCCAGATACAATACGACAGGTCGCCAGAGAAGTGCAGCAACCCCCGGTTGCTTTCCAAAGCCGAAAAGCTACAAGTGGAAATGATGTGGCAGTGTTTTGAAAGAGTCCAGGCACACCACGGTCTTTACACGAAAGAAGCATTTCCTTGGGATACCTTTCCACAGCAGTGGATAATACGAGAGACATCGCCAGGCGATCCAGGCAGCGATCTAAACAAGTCCTTGAACCGCCTCCTCAGCCTACGACCATTAGCATCCAACGTTACCTCCAAAGTCTGCTACAACCTCCTTATCTCTCCCGACCCTCCGGACCTCGCAACTTACAACATCCTGTTGCTGGGCTTCACAAGAATCCGCAAGTCTGCCCTGTCCTACGCTACCCTTCAGTTCATGGAAAACATCCGAGTCGCCCCCGATCCTTACACCATTGCTGCGCTCCTCAATATGTACGTCAAATCTGCCGACTACCTTTCGTTCCGCCGTCTCAGCGAAAATATCCGGATGAAGCTTGCAACTCGGTCCGGGTCCCTCTGGAGCTATTCCGATGACTTGAAATGGTATGTCAAGGATACATGGTTCTGGATCTTCGAGGCTATAGTGATTGGCTATCTCACTTTCGGCAAGCCAAAACATGCCAGCCGGATGGCACAGGTCCTCGGGAAGTACTGTTCATGGCGGCCCGATTTGACGGTCCAGACTTCCTTCATGCGATATTATGTTGAGCAACGGGACTCAGTGCGAGGAAAGCTGGTCTGGGAGGAAATCAAGAAGCTCGAGCCTGACGAGCGTGCTTATCATTGGATTCTGCGTCTATGTCGAGTTTGCAAGCTTAAGCAGGACCTTGAAAGAGCGACCGAAGAAGCCAGGGCATTGGGCTTCGATCCAGTTGTTCTCCAACAGAAAAACGGACTCGCCAAAGAAAAAGGATTAGGTGTTTCGCGGAAGAACAAGGCTCCGGATCTTAAGAGCATGCCTCGCAAAGGTTGGGGTCTCGTCAAGGAGCGGATCGAGGAGAAGGCTCTCGCCGGTGGGCGAAAGGGGCTGATGAAGTTCACCAAGGAGTACGACGAGAGGATGAGCGGAGTAACGAGACCTTTGCTCGAGGCGGAGAGGAGATCGGAAGAGAAGAGGGTTGAGCTTGCTAGTAATCCGGATCGAACTGTCAAATGGGAGGCTGGGTCTTTGGACTCCGCGACCTGAAGCAGAATCTGGTTCTTTCTTCCTTTTTGTTCACGGTTTCTAGTTGAGACCGTTTTTGCTCGTCTCAGCCACGTCTGCTTCCTCATCTCAAGTTTTGGAATATCTTTTCATGTTCTAAAGGGTCTGATTGGGATCATAGTCAGCACCATCTGTCCGTTTCTTTCTATCTCTATCATGTCGAGCTCGAAAAGCATCAAGTTGTGGTTTCCTTGTTTATAATTCTCTTTTTTCCTGTACATTATGGGAAACAACGGCGTTCTTGGGCATCAAATTTTCGAATTTATAATTATACTTCCGGCGGTTGCTTAAGCAGACCTGTACCATTCTATCGTTCCGTATTCACTCCTCGTCGTCCTTTCCTTTTCTCTCTTTTTTTCAGTGTTCGCGGGTACAACAGGCTTCTTAGATATATAAATGGCATTTGGGATTTGGTGCATCTTGTAGATAAAATGGTGGGCTTCTAGTTGATCCAAGTTTCGGCACATAAGGGCAGGAGTTGTTCTGATACTGCCACTGAGGAGCTGAGGATATGAAGTGTATTTTATATTGGGATTCCGATTCGCGTGGGAACTCTTCGTGGAGGTACTTGCAGAGACTGCAACAATAAATGAGTTGTAACCAATGGATTGATTCGGCACTTGCAGAGCAAGCCACTGTTACCAGCACCGTCGGACAGCTGAATTAGATCGCCGCCAAGATTCACTCGCGCTCCAGCCCTCTACTGGTATGCAAATCAGGTATCCAGTGCTCAATGTCGCTATCTAGGCGACTACGACGAACCTACATTAACAACAACCGAACTGCAGGAAGGTACAAACTACGAGTTCAATAGCTCCTACAGTTTCTCATCTTCGCTCTCCTTCGGTCTGGGTTCCTCATCCTTCAAGCTCATGTCAACATCGTCCACCCTCCTCAGCCACTCATCGCTTCTAAGCTTTGCATAAGCCTCCCTTTTCAAACTATTTTCCGTGACCGTCACATCAAAGTTGATATCATCAATGAGTGCCTCAAGACTCTTGTAATCATACTCCGGCCTGATGAATCCAAGTACCAAGATCTTCAATGGCGCACCATAAAAGTTCTTGGGGAACTTGTGAATGATATGAACCTCCTACGTGACAACCACATTTAGAACTCGCACAGCATTCCGGAGTTAGAAGTGACACTTACCACGCTCCTTCTCTCATTCTGGTAAAAAGGATTCCAGCCGACACTCATACACATGTCCCAGACCTCTGCCTCCCCGGTTCCTTCTGGCTTCCCAGCGCCGGTTCCTTTGGGCACAGCAGCATAACCATAGTAGACACCGCTTTCGAGAGAAGAGTTCCCTCCAACGTCGAGGCCGGCAATAGGGATGTTGGCGGTAGGAATGCCGAGCGAAGACGATCCGCGTCCGAAACCTTTTATAATAGGACCACTGACACGAATAGGGAAGGGCGATTCTGGCGACTCAGGACCGGCGAAAGTTGGGCGCTCGGAAGTGGGGATTGGAGGGAGTTTCGATTTTGGTGGGGCGGCCATGGTGGGGTATTGAGTTTGAGAAGCAGTGATGCGGTGATGGGTATTAATGTGTGAAGACGTCGATGGTTTCGTTGCTTCGAAAAGAGATGTCGTGAAGGGGATAACGGAGGATCACGAACTCGACTGGATAGCGGAAAGGAAGCGCTCAAGTGAAAACAAGGAGGTTGAGACTCGAAGAGAAGATGGCAAGAGATATTGATCGAGTAGAAGCAAGGGCCGGGACTATCCGCTTCGGTCTAAACCATCCGCCTGGCTTCTACGAGTTTCTGTCCGCTCCATTTCCAATTTGCCAACCCGATGACTTCCCTTTGCGACGCACATGTGTCACTTTCCAGACTTGCCCATCTTCGCCTTTCGGCGTGAGGATTAGGCCGAGATGTAAAGCCAAAGTCTTTCCCACTGATCAGCTATCGAATCCGATAAGATAAAAAGGCCACCGTTACACTAAACAGCTCATAAGGCTTAGCGTAATGTCGCCACACTGCACCAGCCACAAATAACTCGCGAGTTAGCAACTCTCAGTCCAAACAAAGGCGACCAGTCCGCATCCAAAACACCACTCAAAACCATCGCCTAAAACAAAACCACCGTCTTCTCTCCCGCACCAATTCGAAAACAGAGAAGTCATTATGTCGGTAAGTTTTGCCAGAGAATAGCGGCTGCGGTAGGAATGGGAATGGGGAAGAATCAGAGACTAACTAGGCCTTCCAGCTTCTCCCAGTCAACCCGAAACCATTCCTTAATGGCCTGTACGTACCACCACCGTCGCATTACTCCCACGCCTCTACTGCCTCCGCTGCTTGACACCCGCTTTCGCAATCCATTTCCTTTCCCGACGCATCACTCGATTGGCCCATCTCATCGACTTTCCAGACATATTAATTGCCGTGCGAAGCAGCGGAGGAGAAGAGGCAAAGGGAAGAAGACCACAAACTAATCAACGTGTTAGGATAAACGAACCCGTCATCGTCCGCTTAAAATGGGGCAACACCGAGTACCACGGCACCCTGGTCAGTGTGGACAGTTATATGAACTTGCAGTTGAGCGGCACCGAGGAATACGTTGATGGAAAGGGAACCGGAGGTCTTGGACAGGTCTTGATTAGGTGGGTCACCGAAACGCATAGATAAACTATGCATGATGTGGGTTGGCCACTGCTAACAGCTGGAATAGATGCAACAACGTTCTCTGGATAACGAAGAATAAGGGCGATAGCAAGAAGGAGGAGGACACGAAAATGGAGGGTTAAAACAGCTGAGAGGGCTAGGCGGGGTGTGAACAGATATAGAGCATGGGCGACAGAGGGTCTACATGCGTGAGTTCTTGATATTTGCGTATTGCGTGCGCTCTCCTTGTTGCTTTCGTACAAAGTGTTGATTTCAAAGGGTTCTTAATAATACGGTTGCATTGTTTTTTTCCTTTCTATTCTGAATGGAGTTTTGAGTTCCCATTAGGGTTCTGGATATCCCCACACCTGGCTTTTCAGACGACGCAATGCGCCGTGCTTCAAATTGCAGGTACAACCAAGGGTCCAGAGATAATTAAGTGGTGACAGTTTTGAGACCCCTAATTGTATTCGTACTATGCTAGAATCTGAAGCTTGCCCCCGCTACTCTGCTACATCCCGCACTTCTTCAATCTTCCCGCCCCAGCTTCTCAGTCCACCTGTACCGAGATTCAGTCTCTCAATACCTCCCAGTCCAGTCAGGTTAGTTGCCGGTGTACCTCCTATATATATCTCTTCAGGCACTATTCCCAACGCATCCTCCACAATTCCTACTACATCATGCGCCATTTCTCTGACCAATCCATCATTATCCATTCCTCCGATATACCCTACCACCCTTCTCGCCTCTCCCCAACGCCCCTTACATCTTCCGCTTTTCACAATTTCTCCAATAGTTACAAGCGCGGCCCTTCTCAAGATGCTTGCCTCTGGTGCCTTCTCCAGTTGCAAGATCGAAAGCGATGTATCGAAATTGTCAAGCAGCAAATCGGCGGGGATACCAAGGGCATTGGTCTCGATACTGACGCTAAGGATAGACAAAGCAGAGGTACGGAGACGATAATCTTCTTTCCCTTCCGGCGTCCAGTTCTCCACAATTGAAGCCTTGTAGTTCAGTTCCTCGACTTGTTTCTCGGTCAAGATATTTCCCTCCTCATCCATATCGGGCAGTTCAATCTCAAATTCGCCTTCGTCTTCGTGCACTTTCTTCTTCCCCTTGCCTTTGTCATTGTTAGGCTTCTTCTTGTTACTAAGTCGCACCTTCCGCCTGGAGATAACTACCGCCATAGCAACAGAAACGAGCTTAGCAGAGTCTCCTGTGAACGCCGTCCCGAGTTTCTGGATAACACCAATCAACGCCTCGCCGATGCGGAGACGCTCATCGAGCTTCAGTCGCTCTGGGACGTCCAAATAGGCTGCCACCAGCTCTTTGACGACGAAATGGCTGTCCCAGGTGGAGGAGAGGGAGACGAGCGTTTTGATGACGTTGAGGTAAACGAAAGAATCTTGATCTGAGATCATGGAAGTGAGGAGACGGAGGGTTTCTTTGGGATTGATGATGGGTGATTTTGCAGTAATGAGGTCGCGAAGGAGGGAAAGGCCATGGGCTCGGACGGGGACGAGGGGATCGGTCAGGTACGTGAGGGCGAGTTTGTAGTTTTTGCGGTCTTTCTCAGCTTGCGAGTCTTCTGGAGCGGGAGCGGTGCCATTTGGATCTGTTGTGGCTAAAATAGAAGAAATGTTGAGTGCATAGGAGGCTATTTGTCGGTCGATAGTTTGGGTCGAGGTTAGGTAGGTCAGAGAAGGCATGATTGTTTGAATGAGGGTGTGGTCGGAGGGCGTGAGTTGCGTCTCAGGAGAGCATATAATGACATTTAGAAGGGATAGGGTGATAATGAGGATGTTATCCGGTGTGTCTTCGATGTCGATGTCGTCTACGTTCTCGGCGAGAAGTTGTGAAGTTTGATCGGCAGCGGTGGAGGGGGTCGGAACTCTAGGAAATTCGTAGGGCGACGATGGTGTGTCTACCTTCTCAACGAAAATCTTATGAAGAGTGGAGATGCTGGGGTTCTTGCTTTGTGCTTCTTTCTCAACTCGCTCGGCTTCGGCTGCCTTGTGAATTGCTACGTAGTTGGTAAGGATGCCCGAGATCATTTGAAGAATCTCGGTAGGATTTCTCGCCAGCGCATCTGTGTGAGATACTAACAGTACTTGGAGCAGTTTCATACTCGTAAAGGTCCTAATATTATGTGCATTAGTGAATTATTCAGAACTAACCGGATCAAAGAAGAAGACTTACCTTGTGGGGTTTGTGCTATCACGGGAACCGCCATGACCGCCCACGAACGTGCTGTTCACACCCAGGCCCTGCTCCGCCAACCATTCCCTGAGAACATCCAGAAACATCGGGCCAATAAACTCCTTGTTCACCTCCTCCAGTATTGCCATAAACTCCTCAACTCTGGTGTCAATGGTTGCTGTATCTAATCTTCCAATCTCTTCAGCTCTCCGTATCTCAATGCCACCCTCAGGGCCTGAACCGAACTCCCATCCGTCTCTACCACTGAAGCTGATGTTGTGTAAAAGATTCCTAAAGGGCTCATAGCCGCGAGAAGTGTTTGACGCCATCTCGGCGGATAACGACTTCATCCATCCCACAATCAAGCCTCTTGATGTTGAGCTCCAATCACCGCCCTTCTTCGTAGCCAAGGAGAAGATATAAAGACCCCATAAAGGAAGCATAATTGGCGTCAAGAGTTTGTTGGGTATAGAGGGAGTGGGATGAGATGTTGATATAATTGCTATATTCTCTAGAGCCTGGTGTAGATCATTCTCAGAGACGACTGGCTTGATATCGTCCTGTGGCTCTTCTTCCTCATCAATGACTGCGATTAGTCGTCCTTTCGCGGGAGCAGGCCCTCGCGGTGGAACCGTCGCAACTGGATCGGGGCTGAAAGGCTTCAAGAGCGGATTGCATATCTCCCTTTGCACGACTTCTTCGATTGGGCCTTTTTTATCGAGAAAGTCCGCGATTACGAAGGCAGCCGCTTGTCTTAGCCCTTGATCCCGACCCTCTAGCAACTCTAGGAGCTGTTTACCGACCGAAGTAAAGTATGCCATTGACCCAAGGCTTTGTGGAACCGATCCGATCAGTCTGGCAGCTTGCCCAAGCGCTTCAACGGACACGCCACCTTCACCGGTTTGCGCAGCATTTGAGGAGATAAAGAGATTCAGAATGGCCCGAACGCCGTGATTTCGTTTTGTTGGTATCATCGACAACTCAATTTTGACTTCCGTTGCAAACCATTTCGGTGCCTTGGGATGCAACATGGACATGAAGATCGGTATCATCTTTTCAGTAGGAATGCTAACCCGGAAAAGTCAGTTTGGAGTGCTTGCTTGCGAGGAGTACGGAATATCCACCTATCCACTAGCTTCCTCCAACTCTCAATCCACGGTTCTCGGCCAGTATCTGAGCATTTGTCGGTGTTGAAAGCAAGTTCGCCATTTGCTGCAACAAGGTCGGCGATCGACCGGCGAGCAAGCGCATCGGAAAGAGATCCTCGCCTAGCCCATATTCGGAGGAGTATATCGGTCACTGCTCTGAGTTGTGACCGGCTGGATGATGTTTTAGGACTGAGCTGCTGTTGAATGATCGGCTTAACTCTCCTTTCGATTGGGATCCCAACCCCGGGACTGAGAGAAGGATATATAACCTCAAGTGACAGCAGGTCCAAGAGGGCATAGACAGCTCGCCAGTCTTCCGGTGATGATTGTCCTTCACTGGGTCCCGGTGGCGGATTCTCAAGGAGGTCTCCTAGTATGGTGAGGGCCCTCGAGATAACAGGGTGCAGGCCTTCCGCGGGTGGTTCACTGGGCAAGTTGTTTGCCTCAGCAATGGAAGTGATGACGCTCTGTGAACGGGGTTTAGACGATGCGACTATCCTGTAGTGTCAGTTTGTGTCTTTCCATGACTAGGTTCAAAAGAAGAGTTACCTCGCTTTAGAACCGGCTCGAGGAACTTTCTTAGCTCCTCTGTTGATTTTGACATTTTGGAATTCTCACCAGGAAAGTTGTGAAGTATGGACGGCTTATAAATCGCCTCGTTCAGTTGTCGTCACTTCCATGACCGCTTGGTCTGTGCACAATTTTATGGAATCTGGCGGAACAGCTTTGACAGATGCTTCGAACCTCGCCAGATGTTCCCATAAATCGGAGTGCCATATTACATGCCAGAGCATTCATTCCTCTATTTCCCCAACTTGTATATGCGTCTCTCCCAACTTATTATCCCTTAATTGATTTTAATAGTAACCACTTGGATGTAGCTAGATCCGTCAAAATGCAAAACAATTTTGGATGCAACAGTAAAAATATTTTCTCTTTGTTTTTCGCTCCGGAGATTGATTGAAGCGGCAATGAAGCTGGCAGGGATGATGAGCGAGAAGATGCTTTTATCTCTGATGCATCGCGCGCTGCTTGAATATTCAAAGTCTTCTCCAAGGGTCTCGGTTTCCGCTTTCGTCTTTCCTTATGCATTCCGAGGATAGAACAAAGGAAAGAAGAACCTGCCACAGAAGCCAAACATTCCTCACCTCAACAACAACCAAACAAAGAAAGGCCAGATTCGTCCCGCTCCTGAAATTGTTGGATTGTTCGAGAACCTTTCAATTTTTCTATACAGGGCCATCTCCAACTTCCACTGAATACTTGTGGAACGCCGACGCCCACCCTCCATCCGTCATCACCCCGCTCTTCACACACAAACGTCGTGGCCCAATAGGTCTTGTTTGTTAGCTATTCGTCACTATCCAAGGTATGTCGGCTGGCCACCATCTGTCACGATTGAACCTGAGAGGCTCACGCTTTAAGGAAGATAGTTTGCAGCCTGTCAAGTACCCATCCTTTTCGGAATCACAGACCATCCTCTTTTGTCGGACATCCACCCGCCGCGCTTTCTCAACCCGCAACGCAGGCCCTTTGATCTTGCTTTAGCAGCGCTTGTGCAATATCTTCCCGTACTAGGTCTGGAAAGCTTACTCCCCATGTATTTTTTGATGTTTGCATTTACTGATGATCATCCAGGCACGCAGAATCGACGTCTGTTGCTCTCGTCAACTCCCTCCCCGATCCCCGCTGAACAGCTAGGATCAAACAATGCCAGCCGAACGCCGACGTCCTGGTCAAGGATCACGAGTTTCTGAAGACGATTCTACGTTCACTTGGCCAACCACTCAGCCCACTCAGCCGACCCATGAGCCCGCTGAGTATCACCATGTCTTCTTCAACGGCAGGAAGTACGAGAAGACCCGAGTAGAACGGAGAAGGAACTTCGAAGGCTGGATACGCCCAGTTACGGAAGGCGGGCCTGCACACGAAGCAAATCTAAACCGCGTCGTGATTTGCAAAGACTGTTTAATTGTTCCGGCAAACATCACCTCAGAGGACCGCGACGGCGATTTGGTTTGTGCAGACTGCGGCTTGGTTCTGGACAAGATCGTCTCCACAGAGAGCGAGTGGAGATCATTTGCGAACGATGAGAATGGCGTTGACAAATGCCGTGTTGGTGGAGGTGAGAGTGTGTTGTTTGGAGACTCCAAGCTCGAGCTCCAGACGTCAATCGGACCTGGGCAAAACGACATGGCTAGGGCACTAGAGAGAGCACAAAAGAACTTGTCTGGCAAGGACGGAAGGAAAGCTGCAAGCTTGGCTGGAGGCTTCAGCGACATTGCTGCGTTCTGCGCTAAAGGAGGATTCCCCGACTCAGCAAAGGAAGTTGCTCAGCAGGTGTACAAGATTTTTATGGACGAGCCGAAGCGCAAGAACTTCCCATACGCTGCACTTTTGGGCGCCTGCTTGGTATTGGGTTGCCGTCAAGCCAAATTTGGGCGAGGATTCAAGGAGATTTGCCTTCTTTGCAAATGCACGATTAAGGAGATTGGCAGAGCTTACAAGGCCGTCGTTGATATCATTCAGGCACACGAAGCAAAGATCCAAGAGAAGCGCGCTCAAAACATCCATGTCAACAACACAATCGGCGCCTACAACGCAGAGCAGAACAGCACAAGCGCGTTGGATCTTATCGTCCGGATGACAGAGAGACTGGGACTTCCAATGAAGGTGAAGATCCTTGCGGATCAGATTGCCTCAGAAGAAGAAAAGACAATCGCCTGTTTGGCAGGAAGAAGACCAAGTACTGTCGCTGCATCTTCCCTCCTTATGGCAATCAAGTTCATGAAGATCGACAAGACAACCATCCAGGTCGCAGAAGTCGCAAAAATCTCCCCTCACACACTCACAAAGACATACAAGCTTCTCAATAGCTATGCAGATAAGCTTATTGATGCGAAGTGGGCGAAGGATGGCTCTGGCGACTTTGCGAATTTGAAGAAGTCCGATGACTAGTTTCAAGATTTGCGTTCGATTTGTGAGGCATTGTATGCCATCTCATTCTTGCTGCTTGTAAGTTAAGCCACCTCCCTCACCGCGGTCCAGCTAACTCTACCCCAGATATTGTTCATTGAGTTCTGGCGAGTTAGCGTTTCTATTTATTTTTTCCGTATTTTGCGTCTAAAGCTAGGGTTAGGGAGTCGGAGATAATAGTATCAAGGTTGACATGGGCGTGTTGTTATTGGGGCAGCTAATAGTTTATTGGAAAGTGAGGAGTTCGAGAGATGTTGGCCGTTCTAGGGAATCGTTAGTTGCTGGGTATGATAGAGAATAGCATATACATTTTTACTCAAAATGCAAACTTTTGTGTGCCACCAGAACAGCGCCATTAAACCCTTCAGGAGTGTTGCCCCGCAGCAGTTGAATGACAGATTTAACGGAGTCGGACTGCGAACCGTACCTCTACTGTCCAATTCGCCTGGCTCAGTTGAATGCTGGTGTAACTAGAGCCAAGCGTGCAAGTTGCCCGTTAGCCAGAGGAGAAGATTGAATCGGGGAAGTTCGATTTGACTGCGTATTGTACGATTTTTGGGAATATTTATTCTGGAGTTGCCTCCGAATTGCAATGGCTCGGTTGCTGATTCCTCTGTTCCTCTTTACTGTGTTCTTGCTTTCCGTCGCTTTCTTCAACAAAACGGCAAGTGCCTCCTTTGCGACTAATCATTTGGAGGATATTGTTTTATAGCCT
The DNA here is from genome assembly GCA_003788565.2 of Ascobolus immersus RN42. Lineage (NCBI taxonomy): Eukaryota > Fungi > Ascomycota > Pezizomycetes > Pezizales > Ascobolaceae > Ascobolus > Ascobolus immersus. The sequence continues at coordinate 57,489 of ML119862.1, read as the reverse complement.
ACCTTGCTTAAGTACCTTCTTAGGTACTCAAGTAAACCTCCGTCTTGCTATTCGAGAATGGAGGGCTGTGCACTCTGTCTCGTAGCATTGCTAATCAGAAAGGGAAATGCTTAACACTTGCTTAGTAAGGCTGGCCGCCAAAGGTAACGTCATCGAAAACGGCCACATCTCGCCAAAATAGTTCGCGACAACTCAACACTATCCACGCGTTCACGCATTCACGCTCATTCAATATCAAACACAACAATGGCTAAGGTACCCATATTCCCAAATTATTGCGCCTGCCATACTCTCGCCCTCGAAAATCCCTAATTGCATATTACAGAAAGCAACGAAAACCCTCGCAGCTTCGAACGCCGCCGCACTATCCACCCTTCATAAATCATCGGCCGCGATAAATTCACTCTTCATTCTCTACCGTTTCATCTACCATCGTCGTACGACCACCTTCAATTCGATCATTCTATATCTCATTCTTTCCGCCCCTGCCTTTATCATCCAGTTCTATTTCGAGAAGCTCTCGCGCCCACGGTACGCCGGTAATGGTCGTGGTGGAGGCCCCGGCGATGTCCTCCGAGCGGGCGAGGATCTGGCAGCGAAGGGCTTGATGGAGTATATGTGGGATTGTGTATACGTTACGTGGGGTTGCTTGCTGGTTGTCATGGTTGCTGGAGAGAGGGGCTGGTGGCTGTGGGCAGCGATTCCGGTGTATGCGGCATATCTGGCATTGGGCATGTACAAGAAGATGAGGGGTGGAATGGGGGGATTGATTCCTGGCGCTGGCGATGCCGCTGAGATGGATATGGATGAATTGGATGCGGCAACTGGGGATGGAAGCGGGATGAGCAAGAGGCAGCAGAAGTTGGAGAAGAGGGGAGGTCAGAAAGTCAGATACCGCTAAACGTGGCCGCGCAGCTGTTCTTTGTGGATTGGGCGATGTTTATAACTTGTATGACCAGATATGCGAATACCTTTATCCTCTTTCACTATGCTCACCACGCGCATTTTCTAATGGAGAAACGCGCACGTCTAACTCAATAGCCCGGCGTATTCCAAAGCCGTCGATGCTCCTTCCGTACTCGGTGTCCTTTGCACGGTTCGCCCAACTACTATACCGCTGGTCGTGTAGACACCGTAGTCTCGTTCCCAGACCAACACCTGTGCCGAAGGCACTTGACGTGCGGACATCGGGCTGGGAACGAGACTATAGACACCGAGGGCCGAAACTCAGTTTGAGCGTGGCGCCCGCTCTCGCCCGCCCTTCTGAGGATATAGCTTAAATACCTAGATGAAAATGCAAAGACGCTATCAGCCCCCTTTGTAATTAGGGAAGGGCATCTAAACAGTACGAGCGGCCAAATCAAATCCGTGACAGTCTTTGGTGCAGATCACCACACAAACTGTCACAGACTTTATTTCTGCGCTCGTATATCCTGAAGTGTAGGCTAGGTGTTGCCTTAATATACCTGTTAACCATGAGACTACGTCAAGGTGTACGAGGAAAGCCAAGGCTCTATGGGGGTTAACTGATCGATCAGATAACGTCGATACGGCGCGTGTCGCCTACAGCAAATTCTCCACCTTCCCAAAGCAGCTAAAACTGCCACGTAACACCATCACCAAGGTGGATAGATACCTGAGGAATCCGCTGCAGAACGGCTCCACCACAAGTGGGGACTGCTGATGGTGTTGAGAAGCAAGCTGGTGAGGAAAAGTGAAGATAAAAGCTGTCAATTACCCCCTTTTTTCCACCTCCATCGTTCTCCTTCTCATTGACGCTACTAGGAGGTGGAAAAGCCGTTTTTTGCCTTTCTTTGCAACGGATCCGCTGCCAGCACCATGACCAATAACTCGCGCCGTACTACACGTCATCACTGTCAAACCCCGTAACAGCTGGAAGTGCCAGAGTTTGACTTCTCCCCTCACAATCTCATCCTCAATTCCGCCGCATCGACCCAACAGACCACAGATACGGACCACTATGCTGTGCAGCAGCAACTACAGCACTAATTTCCGATCGAACTGACACTCTCTATCCTCACGCGGATCTCGCAGTTACCCCAACTGAGGGTCCCATCGGAGTTACAACGGGCGTACTGCCCCCCGCAGCCGTCAACATGGACATTGATGAACCCCCAGCAGGGGTGTTGAAGGTCTCCCTCAAGTTACTTTTGGAGGAGATCCTCTCCAATCCGGTCAAACGCGTACGAATCCTGGGGTATTCTATCCACCCCCCCCCTCCGTCAGGCATGGCTATTCCAGTTCCACTACTAAGTTTTCCTGCTGCTGTCCCACCGCCACCCCCTAGTGTCCTTCCCTCAGAGTATGATGCTCACTCTTCCTCCATCAACGCCCTCCCTTCTAGGCAGCAGCCCCCCCTCACTATAGTACAAGATTTTGGTGGGAAAATGAGTACCTTACCTATTTATGACATGATTTTAGTGTAGAGAAATGAGTAACCTCCACTTTTAGAATTTTTTGGTGATTTAAAATTAAAGTTGGTAATTAATAAAATAGGTACAAAAAGTAACTCAGAAGTTATCTATTTAGTTACTCTTTTTTTATATTAATCCCAAAGTCTCACCTAAGCCCCCTTACAAAAGCCCCTTACCTAATCTACAAACATCCCCTACCGACCTCTGTACCAGTACCCTCCATATTGATGCCCTCCGTAAGCGTACGGACGCCCCCTACCGATGCCCTATACCACTCCCTTCGAATTGTGAAGTTTTACATATGCATTGTTAAAAGAGTTGATGGTATAGTGATTAAGGCTTCACAACTGATACAATACTTCAGAGTTAAGTCCAGATGTTGTCTTAGAACTTTTAGGCCTCGTCTGGATAGAAACGGAACCGTTAATTTGTTGATTTCACCATAGAAATTTGTGTGGGACTTGGCACTCGTTAACTGCCGCCGTTTTCTGCCCGTCAAGCGCCCCAAATGTGTGAGAATTGACAGTTGTAGATGTCTGGCTACAAAACTGCCGTTAAAGCTCACGCCACGAAATGTTTTAAAGAAATGAAAGTGATCCTTTTCTGCCTACCGTCACAACACCATCTGCAACACAACATACGAATTTTTAATATCCCATTACAACCTCAATAATATGTTATCTCCAAAAAGAAACAAAAAAATTGAGCAAGGTCACTTTAATTTATGTGGGTGCAAAGTTGGCGATTTTTGGACTTCGCAAAATTTTCATGTTCCCGACCGTTGCTACTGCTCAAAATGCTTAAAGTGGCGACACCAGGTTACAACCGTTATTTTTCGCTTACTTGCCATTTGAGTTAATAGTCAGTTGCTTATCCAGACGCGCTCTTATTTTGCAAAACAAGGTTACCTATTTTCCAAATAGGCGAGTAGGCACAGTTAGTTATTAGTTACGTATTTGTCATGCCCACTTCACTGGGGCATGAGAGAAGCATGACTACAAGGAAATCTCTAGCAAAGAGAACCACTCTAGAGGCTCAAGAGGAGAAAAGAGGGAAGAAGAGAGAA
>ML119862.1:32906-51848 GCA_003788565.2 Ascobolus immersus RN42 | reverse complement strand
TATCCATCAGGCAACCCCTACCCAGATCCCTCCTATCTGCTTAACTCCTTCCTATCTGCTTAACTCCTGTCCACCTCACTACACCGCAGGTGACAAACCGTCGTTCGAAAAAAAAACCAGAAAAAAAAATGCGCTGTTCGGCGGATCACTCCTCGTCGTCGGTGTCCTCCTCGACCTCCGTGATGGGTGTGGCAACTTTGGCTTTGCGAGCACGAGAGCTGCGGGTCTTGGGCCTCTGCACGTTCTCTTCTTTGGTCTCCTCCTCTGCGTCCGGGGAGGATTCCATGACCTTGCCTTTGAGAGCACGAGACCGGCGGGTCTTGCGTTTGTTCTTCTTCAGCTTCGCCTGCGCCGCTTCGAAAGCATCAACCAAGGTTTTGGCGTTTTCCAGCGATGATCGTGGCTCCCAAGTAGCTTGCTCAACGGAGTACCCGAGCCATTTGACGCGGTATTGGACAACACCGTAGTGCGTCCGTTTCTTTAGCACCTGCTCGACCTCATATTCCTGATGGAGTAAACCAGTATCGTCCTGTATCTCGACTGGTGGAGGTGGTTGGAGGGGAATTCGGAGGTTTTTAGGCGCTGGTTCTAAATGAATACAAGAGATAATGGGCCAAATATCGGGAGGTAGGCCTTCCAGCTTCGCTGCGCGGCCATTGGCGTAAACGGCGGTTATTCGATAAGGTCCTATGCGCTGCGGCGCCAATTTCTGGCAGTTAATGCCGGTCAGATGGTAGCCCGCTTCGTTTTTCTTAGCTATTGTGACGAAGGCGTGTTCGCTGATTTGATACATGGGCGGAGGTGTGTGCTTGCGATCGAAGAACTTGGCGACTGCGAACTGAGCATATATAAGCGCGTCGAGTGCTTCAGCGCGGATGCGAGCGAGGTACTGAACTTGGGCGGTTGCGGCGGCGATCTCGTCCTTCGCATAGGCGGTCAGAGGTGCTGCTGGGGGAGGAACTGCGGCTATGTCGATGGAAGTTGCTGGATTAAAGCCAAGAAGCAGCTCGTTGGGGGAACGGTCGATGGAGCTGTTATAAGCGTTGTTGTATGCTAATTGCATATGAGGGACGAAATCTGGCCAGTTTGATTGATTAGCGTTGACAACGTGCCGAAGAGCTATCTCGAATTCCTTGTTGGCATGTTCTGCGCCTCCGTTGGCTTGAGGATTGTACGCTGTGGTGGCCGCGATCTTGCATCCCATTGCCTCGTGAAACATCTTCCAGAAGTATGACATGAACACCGAGCCGCGGTCGGAGATGATAGCTGCTGGGGCGCCAAGCTCGCCAAACGTAGCCAAAAAAACCGCCATAGCCCATTGTTTTGCGTTCCAGTCTTCTCGTCCCAAGATGAAGCGGTTAAGACGAGTTGTTTTACACGCGGTCGTGCAAACGGCGTCAACGAGGTGGTCCCTTCCTTCTACTGCGGCTTCGGGAAACTTGACAATGAAATCCATATTGATAATGCCCCAGGGCTGGGTGGGGGCCATGATCCATTTCAGTTGTCCATATGAACTGTACTGACGTGCCTTGTTGCGAAAGCATGGTGAGCATGACTTCACATATTCCTCGGTCTTTGTTACCATGCGATGGAAAAAGAAGCGGCGACGGAGATTTTGGTAGGTGCGCTCAATTCCGCCGTGTACGAGATCGTCATGTGCTGTCAGGAACACCATTGGTTCGAGGCGCGGTGGTATGCACAGACGCCGGGTCCCATGGTTGTCTATCAAGTACAAGAGGAGAAATGGGGAATCGCCCTCCTGCAGAGGATAGGCGTTGATCAGACCCTGGAACGTGTCGATCGTAACCAGAGAATGTCCTAATAGGAAGGTATGTAAGAGCGCATGCGCCTTGACCGGAAGGTAGCGTTCCGGAACCTGCACGTGAAGTTCAAAATTGTTATAAGAGATGGATCTAATGGTGTCGTCCGAGCGGTAGGCCATCGAGAACCTGCGAAGTAGTTCCATGAGGCGCGAGCGGAAGCCGCTGTCGGTGACATATCCACGTATCAGCGTGATTTGGATGTCTAGTGCTAGTTGCACATGACTAGTGCTAGTGAAGAAGAGGTGTAACTCTCTTTCGCACTGGTCAAATGCGGCTGGCAACGAGAAAGCTTGTGTGTCGAGAAGGTTGACCCAGAAGTTGTCAAGAATACTGTCGGCGGTATCCATTTGAGGCTCGGGCGTGCCGGCGGCGTCAAAAACCGAGAATTTGGAATCACGGGCGAGCTCGTTAACTCCTGAGAACTCGGGTGCTTCGATGCGATCTAATCGGCTAAGCGCGTCTGCCAAAACGTTCAGGTGGCCAGGTACGTACTTGAGGGTGAATTGGAACTGGTTGAGAAATAAACAAGCGCGCACCAAGCGCTGGTTCTGCCTAACGAGACTCGACGACTTCATGGAAATGGCGTCTAACAGATCGCCAATCGCTTTGTGATCGGTGAAGATCGTAATCTTGTGCTTGACGCTCTCAATAACGTGCCGTGCTCGAATGACAAACCAGCACAGACCCGCGATCTCCAACTCGGTGGTCCAATAATTAAGCTCGGCTATCGTAAGACGTTTCGATATGTAAAAGATGATATGTGCATTATCAGGTGCTGGATAGCCGTCGATCGGATGCTCGGATTGCAAGCCCACTGCGGCAAAACCGAACTTCTTGGAGGCGTCAATGTAGACGTAAACGTAGTATGCGCTATTAAAATGATGGAGTTTTGGATTCAAGGCTACTACGGCTTTACAGAGGTCAAAGGCACGCTGCTGCTCCGGGGTAGGGTCCGGTACTGTGGTTCGGACGGCAAATGTCTTGCGAAGGCGGCCCTTGAGCGGAGCTGGTTTCAAGAGGCTCGTTTCGAGCTCCTGCAGAGGCGCCACGAGTTGAGCTGCATGGGGAATCGTGTTTTGGAGATAGTTGATGAGACCAACGAACCTCTCTAGAGCCTTGAGAGTGCGCGGATAAGCAAACTCCAAGACTGCGCGCACTTTCGCAGGGTCGGAGATCACGCCCACTGCATCTACCATTTTGCCCAGTAATTTGGCCTCGTGAAAGCCAACGCGTGCTTTTTTTGGGTCAAAGTAGTATCCTGCTTGATCCATCTGGTGGAAAAACACCTCAAGTTGGAGGGCATGGTCGGAAAGGCCGCACCACGTTTCTGGGTCTTGAAGAATGAGCGCATTGAGTTCGGCGTGGAACGAGGCGATTTCCTTCCACAAACTAACTCCACCCGCTTCGGCTGTTTGGTGAGATCGCGGGTGGTGTCTCCCATGATTGTGACGTCGTCAATGATCACGGAGGCCCATTTATCGAGGAAACGGAGCCATTTCGTCATACCTCGTTGCATGTGCTGTGGGCCGTTCAAAAATCCCATCAACATGACCCCAAAAACCTCAAGTCCACGATGTGAGACGACCGTAGCTTTCCAACTATCTTCCGTCCGAATCCGGCGTTGTAGGAATGCGGCCATTAGATCGAAGATGGAGATAAGGGATCGACCTGCGACCTTGGCTATGACGTCCTCTACGCGGGGCAACGGGAAGGCATCCTTGTGGGCAGCTGCGTTGAGTCCGCGAATATCGATAACCACGCGCGGTTTTCCGTTGCGCCAAACGACAAAAGCTGGAGAACCGACGTGGGTAGAGTCGTGGACGTATTCCAGCTTTCCTTCGCGATGAAGGCGGTCGAAGATCTCGTCGAGAGCTGTACGGTCCTGAAGACTAAGGTGGTATGGTCCTTTGGATGTCAAATCGGCGCCCGGCTTAAGCTTTATCTGAAGCCATTCTTCTTCAGGTTCGTTCGCTACCGTCCCAGAATCGCGAAACCTAAGCAGATGGCGCTTAAGGACGATTGTAAGCGCCAGCTTCTGACCGTCCTGCAGTTGGGGGTTAAGCGCAATGAGCTGGAACAGGTCATCGTCACTGAGCGTGGACGGTGGCTCTGGAAGTGGGGTGGGCATCTCTCCACGAGGGATATTAGTTGGGCGGACGTCCTTTGGCTCGTGCCGAGGGCCGGCGATTGTGATTGCCGCGGCACACATTCGTTCTGCTTGGGGGAAAGGCATGAAACGAGCTACTGGAACAACGGCCTCCGGAGAATTAGCGACTGCCGTCAATGACGCACGATGCACGAAGTCGGCTCGAGCGGGCCCAGGCTCAATTTCGCAAACTTGTTAGGCCGGCACATCGAGATGTTAAATATGACTGAGCCGGAGATGGGAGGGAATTATGATCTCCTGGGTGGTACTGTTCGAATACAAGACTGTGTACGCACAGTGGTCCGTCAGGACCCGGTGGAAACCGCCGGAAGCGGCTAACGCGCGTGTAGCATCCGAGTGCAGATATGGCACAAATTCGAGCGGAATCCCTGGTGGCAGAGGTTAATGTTAGACTGGGATCAACATCGTCGAAAGTGGAGGAATCGAGATTGGAAAGTTCGGCGAGTCGACACGCCACTGGGTCTTGGCTTGTCGTTTTGGCACCACACGCAGCGCAGTGAGAAGATTAGAGCACGCATGGATGGTAAATGCCATGTGATGAAAGTCTATGGCCATGCCTGAATCAATCTGTGCGTCGGTTCCGAGGATCATATCGCAAAAGAGGTCCGGCACGATGAGGAAGACGCGGCAGAAGCCTGCGTAACGTCGCCTATAGTCGACTACTTCACCGTTGACGATGCGGCGGTCGCCCGGAATGTAATAAGTCAATTGCACTGTTTCGCGTGTTAAGGATGGAGCCTTATCGTTGATACCACGGAAAGGCACAGGGGCACATGGGATGCGTTTAACGTCGGCTAACGCGCCTGAAGCCACGCAACGTTGTAAGAACTTTGCACTAATGAGCGAGATGCCACAGCCAGTATCCAGACATATCCAGAAAGAAGATGCAGTCAAAGCTGCTTTGAATTTAATAGTGTCATGGGAGCACAGATCTTGACCAGAAAGCGGGGATGTCATTGCTAGAGAGACGAACACCAAGACTAAATACCGACAACCTGCTTACTCATCCAGACTCCAAGTCACCACCGGTGACAAATAGCTATCTCAAGATAATTCGAGCGAGCGCTCCCAAACGGTGGTGAGTTCGCAGGTATAATGGAGTAATTCCCGTGGGTCAGATACAGCTCTATACAGTCGCTATAGAACTCTATTCATGAGCGTTGCAACCGAAGTTTGGCCATGGCAACGCACATGCGACAGCCAAAATCCCACCAAACTTTCATGGGGTGCGCCCAGACTTCGCATAGAACGCTATTTCTATAGCTTGTCTATAGAGTGACGGGAATTACTCCAATGAGTAATTCCCGTGGGTCAGATACAGCTCTATACAGTCGCTATAGAACTCTATTCATGAGCGTTGCAACCGAAGTTTGGCCATGGCAACGCACATGCGACAGCCAAAATCCCACCAAACTTTCATGGGGTGCGCCCAGACTTCGCATAGAACGCTATTTCTATAGCTTGTCTATAGAGTGACGGGAATTACTCCAATAATCGGACTCTCTAAGGTAGGTTGCTCTGGTAACAAAGCTAACGATGCAAAAGCTGGGCCAGAAGGAAAATAAGACGGCAATTCGTCGTCATCAGAACAATCGCTAACAGTAAGCTGGTAAGAAGGTTTTGGTGCTGAAGAAGGATTAGCTAAGAAGCTTGCCGTTGTGGAACGGCTTACCGATGCGACCAGCGATAGGTTCGAAGAAGTGGATTTAGAAACCATCCCATCCGGCGAGGACCATGCGGAGCTCGTTGTAGGAGGACTAGACTCATCATCAGTATCAGACAGTTCCTCGAAGCGAACCATGTGTACCTGGACCGGATCTTGGAACGCGTCAGAGTCGTCGAAGCCGAAATCAATGAGTTGTACATGTTGAGCCTCATCGCCGTGATCAGCGTCGACCTGATGCCCTGTGACGATGGTATGACCGTACAATGCTTGGTGACTTGGGAAGGATGCTTGACAAGAGCCACAACGATGATTGTCGGTTGGCGTTGGAGTCCAAAGAGACGAGTCTTGTGGCGGCGACATCCAACGGGAGTTGGCGTTCGACGTCGGAGCCGACGACGATGATGGCTGTTGAACAAATCCTGCTGATTGAATAGCCCTCTGAGTGACATTGCTTGGTTGTCCCACCTGCATGTTGGCAAAAGCTGGAGGAGCGGCAGACCGAGCTGGTTCCTGCTTCGTGGCGGAGGGCCAGACCGAGAAGTAGTGAGGACCACCGCAGTTCGAGCAATTCTTGAACCCTGCCGGGCGTTGCGGACAAGAGTGGTCCATGTGTATCTGTCCACAGAAACGACAGGCTCGAGACACCGCAGGTCGGCTGGGGCAAGCGTTATCCAGATGACCACCGCCACAATGATGACAGGGACGGCCCGTAAAGGGAGTCGGAGTTTGGCTTGTCACGGTGATGCTAAGAGGCCCGTTGCTAGGTTGTTGCGGCTGTGACTGGAGAACCGGGTTCTGGAGCTGTGGGTTATTGGAGCTGCCGCCGCGTGTGTCGCGTATAACCTTGACCAAGTCGTTGATGACCTTGGCTTGCTGCACTCGGTTCTCTTGATCTTGCTGGAGCAACTTGGCTCGGTAGACGTGGGCCTTGGTCTGGATGGTGGCAATGTACTCCTGCATCGAGCGGTTCCCTGGTGGACCAAACTCATTCTTGAGATCCGAATCGAGACAAGCGTAGATGGTCTTCACCTTGCGAGCATCATCAAGGCCAGCCGCTGTCAAGATCGCCGTAGTCTCCATGGTCCACGAGAAGAAGTCTTCGCCAGCCTTCAAACGAGAGGTGGTGAAGCGGTTCTCGAAGACGGTGGACAGGGGGTCTTCATCTTGGCGCTCGAATTGTTCGATCAACTTGGTAACAAACAGCTTGCAAGTCGTATCCTTGATGATGGTCTCCCGTTCAGTCTTGGTGAGGATGTCACGCCACCACGTCCGTGCAGCTCCTTCAAGAATAGTGGGGAGGTTGATGGCCAAGTCCTCTGGATCCACCAACAACAAAAGGCTCTCGATCTCACCCTATAGCAAACGAGGATGACAGTAGTAGGTGATCCCATTCACCACGTAAGAGCGACCGGCCGGATGTTGTTGATCGACTGGAAGGTTTGGATAGAACACGCCAACCTTGACATCCTTGAAGGCAGGCTTGCTAGCCGTAGGACGCAAGGCATCCTTCATGCCGGTGAGGAGGAGGTTGAACTGATCGGCAGTGAGACTAGCCATGACGGGCGGATGTGCACTTTCGGATGGTCGAGGAGGAGTATGAAGAGGATTTGTGGTTAGATGTTCAAGAGCCGAAGTGAGACGATTGAGGACGTCGTGATCAAGAGGAAATGGGGTGGTGTGTGGAGGAGAAGAGGAGCCAGATGCGGAGTTTTTATGAGTGGTGCCACGTGGTGCATCATCCTGAGACACCCACCTAACAAGGCAGGTGACGAAAACCCCTCATTGCTGAACTCTTCGCTACCGCGGTAGTGTCCTCCAAGGCCAAAGTCATCTCCGGTTGACTCTTCTCGTCTGTAATACTCCGAAGTGAATAACGGTTGATGCGGGTAATAGGACATCTCTGGGCGGTGGAAAACAAGCGATCGGTTCGCCTCGTCGTCCTCGGTAATTGGAGGAGCCTGCAAGAATTCAGGCCAGTCCTCGGCCTCGAACTTCCACGCCGGTTCTGGCTCTCTGCCACTGATGTCATCCGAATACAGACTTTTCGTCCGACGTGGACTACTTGCGGGTTCCAAAATCTCCGGAGCCGGTAGGATCAACGAAAGTTCCGGCAAAAAGCCTTCCTGATCCGACAGGTCCGGTTCCGGTGGAGGCAGGTCCAGAGACGAAGATGAAGGATAGCCACCCGGCAATTGTTGTTGGTTGTCTAGTGTCGGGGTTCGTGGACTCATACCTGGGAAACGGGAGAACATCGTAGACAGACGAGCACCTGCTGATGACAACCAGGCTGACGGCGGGAGGCGAGAGGTCAAACAACGTGGCGGAGTCACCGGATCCTTTAGTGCCACCGGAAGAGGTTCGGGCCCTGGGGAATAATCCGGAGGTAAGGCCGTTGTGGCTCGTCGACGTCGTTGTCCCAATAGTTCCGGTGGGGGAGGCGAAGGAGCCATCACTTCCCGCTGCCATGCCTCGTAGAGAGCTAAAAATTGACGCCGTAAGGTGCTGAAATCCGCCTGTTCGTAAGTGATGTCGGTGGGATAAATTTCTCGCAATTCTTCCCATTCGGCTTGACCATAACGGATCCTGACTCGATTGATCCGATGGATAAGAGTGGAGGCTTTCGGATTACATGCGGTCTCCAACTTCAGTGCTTCGCGAACCAGTTCAATAGATGGTCGTTGGTAGATGTTTGGTGGGGACGCATTAGACATGTTTGGTGTTGTTTGGAGAAGGAAAGGTGATGCGAGATGCGAGTGGGTTTTCTTCTCCTCGTTGGTTGGAAGAGGAAGGAGGAGCTGGTGGCTTGGCGCTTCCTCTTTGCTGGCCAAAGCGCTGCCCACGGGCGTGCCGTTGGCCGCGAGCTTGACGGGCTGCTTCTCCACGGATCGAGATTTCCTCCTGAGCTGGCAACGACGCCTGTTGCGAGTAGACTGGACGGTATGAGTCACCTCGGAAACGGGAAGGGGCTCTCGTCTGTTGCTGAGCGAGTCGCTGCTCTCGTTCTGAAGCCCACGTACCGAGATCGAAGGTGTCAAGGTCGTACATGTCCGTGTCCGCATTAGAGTGTGCTGGACTGGCTGCTCGACTAACTGATCGTCTGCGGCTTGTTGCTCGAGTGGAGGGAGCAAACGCTTGCGGAGGCTGAGGCAAAACGAAACCACGGTCGTTATCACTTCGGATGAAATTTGCTGACTTGGGCGGAGACTGTGGTCGAGGCAAAGGAGAACCTCGACGAGGTGAGCTTCGATGCCTAACTGGCGAGCGACTGCGTGGATGGCGTCCGCGGGAGGGACTTCTGGCAGAACCCAAGCGGCCAACTGGCTGAGGAGCATGCGGAGGTGGAGTTTGGGAACGTATGGAGTTGAAACTGTAAGATCGACCACGGGACAGTTCAGCTTGTCCACCTCTTGGGCTTGAACCCTCTCTGGTTTCGGGAGTAGGGGAGCGAGCTAGTTGATGAGGTTGCGTGAGGGCCCAGATTGCTTGTGTGGTAACGTTGACGATGGTAGCATCTCGCGGATGATACTGTCCTTGACTCGCATAGGCCAGGCTGTCCGCCAATCTCTGGGCTCGTCCTGCTTCGCGTTCCGAGCGACTCTTCTTGTGCTTGCGGCCATTGTTGGGAGTAGGCATTCGCGACCGGGAACGATCCAGAAAACTGGCCTAGTCCTGATTGCACAGGCTTGTATCCACCGGCTTAGTTGATGTCGTATTCTTGAAATCCAGGAAAACTGGTCTAGTCCACGATGAACGGGCTTGTCAAGAAGTGTCGAGGAGAGACGGTTGTTGGAGGTTGTTGTGGAGTTGGTTGACGAGTTCACGGGTTTTGGTGTGGTTGGGATTGGTGTAGCGTTTCTTGGCAATGATGTCGCCGAATGCCTCGCTTCGTGTAGTGATTGTAATTGTTGTTGCTGGCGGTATTGTAGAAAACTCGCGTGCTGACTCAAGAGAAGGTGATGAAAGTGCCATAGGAAGAATAGAAGGAGCACCGTAATCCAAACCGTCAAGATGGTCGTGATCGGAAGGTCCGTCGAGACGAAACTTCTCGAGGAATGCCTGTGATCCCGTCCGTCGACGACAGGTGTTGCTACCATTGTCATGCCCACTCCACTGGGGCATGAGAGAAGCATGACTACAAGGAAATCTCTAGCAAAGAGAACCACTCTAGAGGCTCAAGAGGAGAAAAGAGGGAAGAAGAGAGAAAACCCCAGGGGATCCCATTCCATCTGTCTCCTCCCCCTATATATCCTGTCCTTTATCTAATCTCTATCTGATCCCATTTTATCCATATCTCCATCTGATCCCATCTTATCCATCAGGCAACCCCTACCCAGATCCCTCCTATCTGCTTAACTCCTTCCTATCTGCTTAACTCCTGTCCACCTCACTACACCGCAGGTGACAGTATTTCAGTTACCTATTTGTTACCTATTTCTTAACTAAGTTGGTGATTCAAAGAATAGGTATGGATTTTGTAGTGATTTTCTGGCCATGAGGTTTGTGATTTTTTTTTGTATGATAGTGCCTTGTTGAGATCGTTCCCCCTCCCTTAGTCCTTGCTGCTCTGCTTTCGGTTCCCTCTGCTATCCAACGCATCCTCAGTGGCCCTGTCGCAAATCTTGACGCCAGAGTGGTCCAATCCATCTGGCAAGGCACCTTTCAAGTTACAAATGTCTTCAAGCTTCAACCGGACCTCCTCAAGATGACCTTCAGTTTGGATCAAGATGTCATCTATATCGGAACCAACACGGCCGTCATCATGGTATCAGCAACTATGGCTCCAACCTCAGTCACGGAAAAGCTAGCCCCCTATATCAACCGCGTTGGCTTTGCCAGATATTGGACAATTTACAAACACATCATGGGATCCCTCTTCAGCAACCAGAGCCCTTGACTCTTATACGTCTAACTGTACACCTCTACAACATCCTCAACCGTGAATCCAAGCACCTATGAACGTCATTAATGAATTATCACTTTACATTCACCAGAAGGTCCTCAACGGCGGACATACAACTCTCCCCAGCCCCGAGCGGTGGATGACGATGGACAACATCTTGGTGGCTGACTACCTCAGATTCGACACTCTTTTAACCAGTACGTAATCCCCACTGTCTACTGGCGTAAAGCCACCTCACTGGCGAAAACTACAGCCGAAACTGGCAGTCCTGGTGAGGACTCCAATCCCTCGCTCTTCTCCTCGCAAGGGTAGCAAGGAGATATCTGTCTCGGCGGCACCCCGCTGACCGATACACTCCCTAGGCCACGCTGTCAAGAAGTCTGCCATTACTGAGAGCGCGCCATTTAGAGCGTCCATCACAAAGATGTAAGTTCACCTCAAACATTCCCGCCCACTATCACCACGTTGCTAACACAGTACCGCAGAGCACGCCAGGTCTGCTGAAACTTCAACAATTCCAAGACTGGCTGCACCGACAAAACCTGTGGTAGGCGTCACACGTGCGAGAACTGCTTGCAAGAGGATGTTCACATTACAACGAATTGCCCTGACGAGAAGAAGCCGAAGATCGCTCGGCTTCTGGCTCAACATACGGCTTGAGCCTGAGGATGCGAGTGATGCAGTTCCTATGCCTTTGCGGCACGGCACAAGGAGGTTATCAACGGCGAGGAGCAAGGCCCCTTTCCCTTTCCGGTCATTACATATGTCTACTTGAGTCCCAATCTATCTAGCTACATAGCAAATGTCACTTCTTCGTTCTCGTGCCTCCGCATCTGCATGAGAGCCTGTTTCCCCAGGAAGGGCAAACCCTTAACCTTGTCGCATGCTATACCGCTTTAGAATCCTATCCTTCCCCATACTTCAGAAGCATGCTCTGCAAGATCATCGCCAATGGAGCATGGCTCGGATATTCCAGGCTCGATCAGATCACTGTTAGCAAGAACTTGCAATCTGCTACATCGGATAAACCCACACTTCAAGCCGGCATTTGGAAGGACCTTGATGCTCATAAAGTGCGACTTATCCTGGATATCACAGCTTTCCACCACTTCATCTCTTCTCACTAGGCCTGGTGCCAAAGTACGACAGAGGTTTTCATTACATTCACCACCTCTCTTACGTGCCCTCTTTCGTAGTAAGAGGAGGACTTCCCACCCCCTCCGTAAACAACGCCATACCCCTCCCTTTGGGATCTCTCGCCTATGTCTCCTTCGATGAGATCTCCGCTGCAGTCTCGAGCATGGGAAGCGGTACATACATCATCAAACGCGACTGGGCCTCGGCGTTCCGTCCGATCTCAATCCACCTGGATGACCAGTGGTTAGTGGGCTATCAGTGGCTTGGGGATTTCTTCTTAGGCCAGGCTTTCTGCCACAGACTCCCTCCGCTTGCTTTCGGCTAGGCTTCCAATGCCACAGACCTCCTCCGCTGAAAACAAACACTGGCTGACTGACAGACTGTTGAATGCTGAAAAACAAAGATGATAGGCCCGGCTTATTGCCTCCGCAGTCTCTCATTGGGCCTGGATTGGTTACCACTGTCTCCCTAAACATACGTTGAAAAGTGATGGTGGGCCGGCTTGTTTCATCCGCAGTCTCCCTAGCTGGTATGTGGCTTCGACGCTGCAGTCGCCGTTGCCGAGGGCAATGTGTTTGTCGAGATCGAAAGGGTGTCGACTTGATTGGTAGGTGGTAACGACAGCTGTAGATTGCTGTATATGGCAAAACAAAATTTGGCAAACATGGTGGAGGAAGGTCGTAAATCCGTAATTATAATAAAGAGCGGGATGAGAAAGAAAAGGGGGTCGGAATAAAGAAGTGAGAACCAGCCTCGAGGCCCCAAGATGGGTCTTGCTACCATTGTCACGACATGCACGACATGCTGTCATTCTGGCTTGGGGGGATGATCGGTCTCTGTTCATTCAGTGCTGCAGATCCTCCTTATGTACAGCTATTTAATCTTGATGATCTATAGACCATGCGCTCGTCATAACATGACATAGTACAGGCTTAAAACTGTCGTTTTACACGTGTTCGGACTTCCTCAGGGATAAGCTCTGAAACGTTAAACAGCTATAGCCCTACTAACCTCCCCACACTCACAGAATCCAGCTTTTTACCGTGGTAACTACGTAAATTTAGTTAATTCAATGGTTAAAACTGGGCTACAAACGTCTCTGTGCTCCGACTGACCACGTAAATCCGTCTCGCAACGTGACTTTGGAAAAAGCTCGACCTTGGACTTTACCATCATACACTAAAATTTCATGTTACTCCAATTCTGCCCTATTTTGTACGAGAGCTAACCTGGATTTATGTGTGCTTCCAAATGCCCTACACTTACATGACGATGTTTAGACCACCACGCGGCAACGGTAAGAACGATTTTGCGGGCAACAGTGGGCAATAGCCTGGTTACGAGATCATGTTTCGTGCACCTTAGTAAAAAAAAATCTGTGCCAGTACAGGCGCCATGGTGGGGCTGCAAGGTGGATGCTGTGCAACCAGAACCTGAGTTCTAGGCCAAACTAGGAATAAATTCAGTGGAGTTGAAAGATATCGCCCGTGTTTGTTACAGGTTGGATATCTTTTTAGAAAAGACAATGGGAGTGCCGGAGACGGTACTTTAGAAGCACTCTCTTTTAGTTAATTAATTATAGATTTTATCCACAATTGTACCATAAAGCCATAACTACTAGCACAACCTCCTCAATATGTAAGAATTCACCGCCCGAAACCACACCATCATGCCATCTTGAATTGACAACAAATGGGGACCCTATAAGGCTGTTATACTTGACTACTATTAAAACCAGAAGTTCTCCTTGGAGGATATCAAAGATTTGATTGAATCAAAGATACATAATAAGCCGGTCTTTAAGTACGTCAACATACCCTTGCTTTTTACAGCTGCTGATTACAAGTTTTTGTACTAATTTGAATTCTAACAAGAAAGATGGTACCCGTACCTACAGAAGCCTTCTTAAATACTACAGAATGCATGTTTAGAAGTGGGTATCTTACTAAACATTTAGAGGTTGTAGAAAAGGTTACCTCACTTTACAGGCGCAGCTATATCAACAAGAGAATGCTTTGAGCTCTTCATAAAGACAATATTCCAATCTCTACTTATCAACTGAAACGTCTCTAGAAAGTGCTCAATCTTTTGTTTGAGACTGGACATACTGAAGACGGCGGTTTGGAAGAGAACAAAAAGGCTGTTCAATATATCATTAAAGAGCCTAAAGATGGATAAGGTCTACAATACGGCATTGTATATCATAGAGAAAGCCTTAGAAGGAAAGGAATTTTCGTTTCTGATTAAGTTGAACTCTTTAAAGTAATAGTATTATACTGAACTTTAGTAGTGAAAGAATATGGCAAGTTTTAGGGCGTGTTGACCCGGTTTATGTCCATTCAAGAAGACTTGATACAAAACGCAAAAGAGGTAAATATATGATAGTAGGGCAAAATTGAATATGATCTATTGATGATTATGATAAACTGGGCCTATATGGATTCCAGATTTATGGTACAATTAATGCCTACTCATGCTATCAAATTGAGATCTATGTTGGTATTGCAAACCGCCACTCTATAAGTGTGAAAGCACAGTTTGTATATAATATAGCCACTCTCAACAGATTTTCCAAATCTATCAGATCTAATATCGGAAGTGAAATAGTTTTATTGGCTAATATTTAAGTAGTATTATTACAGAATAGGAAGCCAAAGCTTGTTTTCACAAGAGCTTACTGCTGTGGGCCATCTAAAAGCAACAAAAGGATATAGGAATGGTTTAATACCTAGGCAAATTGTTTAATAGACACATACCAGAACCTATTTGTAGATTATAGAAGAAAAGGCAAGTTCACAGGTTCCTCTTTGTACGTTGTAGTATTACAGTTCATTTATATGGTAATGCTTCGGAATCATGTCTATTCCTTCGTTCAGATGTAAAATGTACATCTTATAAATCACCAGCCGAAGCAAGTGCACTATCTTCCTACAGATACTCCTGATTAGCTATACCATTATCCCCCTTACAGTACTTATGCTTATGGCGAGACCTCAGATCTTATCCTTTTTACATCTATTCAAGGACAATTCTAAGATTATGATGTGAACGACTTCCTGCCCCCAACTACTATCCAGATCTATTTCGAAATTCTTGCATCAGGCTGTTTTGAGACAGTATATCTCACCTTTTGCACCAAACATGAAGCTGTATATTTATATCTAAGTGAAAAGCTTCATAAATACCATAAAATAGTTCAGCCAATTGAGATTTTGATTCGGCTTGCCCCCCCAAAGACTTATCTGCGTGTACATGCAGTTTCAGAGTCAGATACTGACATTCTTCAGCAATAGAGCAATCAGTTGCTAGGAGGATATGAATCTATAGGTGTAAGGGATTGGATGACACAAAAATTGAGAAGGTAAGCGGGCAGTATACAGAAGAGATAAAAAAAAATCTAATTTGGTGAGTATCTATAATTTCAATTTTTATGCAACTGCCAGACTAATTCTAACACTATCAATTTATACAGATATACTTTCTTTAGACTTTGCAAAAGATTCAGAACTAAATGAAAACTAAGAAATTTTTTCTTAAGATTGCGGAGGGATATTTCCATCAGGTATCTCACTCTTCTTGAATTCTAGAGCGACGTATTAGTTCAGATTTTGGAATGAATGCTAATATAAACCTATTTTTAGGTCCTATTGACTGCTCAGCATGAGGTAACAGACAGAAGTAGTACAGTATTTCTAGAGACTGAGGCAAAAAAAGGATTTTTTTTTAAAAAAACATATAAAGCTGGACAGCAAGACAGAATCTCTGAAATTGAGAGGGATGATACGATTTACCTTTTATGTCCTTTGCTGGAATATGCTGACGTGCTTCCTGATAATGTTGTGGTCCAGAACGGTATGATAGTTGGTACAACTTGTGGTTTTTATGGCCAAAATGATGATTATGGAGCAGACTTCTATCAGATTGTTGACATTCCAGGTTTAGATGACGATTTGCAGTGCGAGGATATCAGACTGCTGGATTTAGTTATCTGTATGACCAATAGTGAATCACAGACGGAAAGAGCTTTTGGGGAGTTCTCTATTAAAATATTAGTATATGTGATATGAAGATATTTGGGCCATTACCTATGAAAATCAGTTCTTAAAAGCGTACATTTTAAGTACCTATCATTTCCTTTCATTTCGAAACACGATGATACCATTGTGGTTCTCTGTTCAGCTATTACGCCATGCGCAGCTGATGAAAATACTTGACATATTGGCAAGGAAGCTTGAGCGGCTATAGGAGGATATGGTAAGTTTGATGGGCTTAGTAAACTCTTGGACTTAATGAATTTGCTACTGGTGATATAAGTAACGGGCAGACGTCTGGATGAAACTCTGCTGCAGCTTTTAGCTTTTAAGCTAGTGAATCAGGAAACGAAAGGATTGAATCTTTCACATTTGCGATTCCCAGTTCAGTATTCAAGGATTCTCCAGTGGCGGATGAAACCTAGACCTCAGCAGTTCTATCTTGAATATTTTGCTCGATAACAGCCGGAGATTGCATTGTTGAGGCTGCTAAAGAAGAAAGAACGATATCAGTTTTCTCTTCAGTTAGGTCAATTATCTGTAAACTGAATTTTGTTGTTATCCTTCTCTCTTTACCATTATTGTTTGCCGTTGCTGTTCCTTTTTGTTTAATAGATATGCTGTCATACTCAAACCGTGTATCTTCAAACAAGTTTAATGCTTCCATTTTCTCCATCTTAACTGGTACCGCTTCGTCCTCACTAGCCTTTGTTGTACTTCCCTCAATCATTTTGAATACTGGAATAAAGTCAGTTCTTGGCTACTTGGAGTTGGGTTTCGTATTGGCAGTAGAGCTTCCAAAATCGAAAGGGTGTCTTCTTAACCATTTGAGAGTATCGGTGCAGGAGTACGACGTGGAATGATTGGTTAAAAAGCTTTCATGCTTGTAGTTGGCGAAAGGGTTTCTAATATTTGCCCAGTTAGCTAGAATACAAAAGAGTAAGACCTATTTACCTTCCTTCACATTTATTCTGGTCTTTTACAAACTGGTACCAGGCCAGCAATACGAAATGCAGAGTGTAGTTTAGTTGTCTTTAGATATTACAAAACCGAGACTGAATTAATAAAACACGGTAGGAAAAGGGTAAAACAGATCTATAGACCGCACAAAACTCCTTTCCCTTATTGGCATTATAGTAACCATCTGATGATAAAGTAATGCCCTTATTATCAAACTGAATACCAAGAGTTTCTCAGAATAAAGCCTATGCTTGATCCTCTAATAAAAGTGCTAAAAGAAAAGAGGTTTCAGCTTCCTCATTTTCTAATAACAGGTTGTCCACGCATGCCGTAGTTTTCAGCTTTCCCCATATAATGTATGCACCATAGGACAGGAATTCTATTGAGAGACACAGGCAAGATGTAATATTAACGTTGGCGGAAGAGACTACTTAAGCAAAAATAGTGTTTCTATACCGATTCTCTACGGCCCAGTTTGAAACTAGATGATAGACTATCAATCCATACGTCAGCTTTAGTGCTGATAGAAGCTGATAAATTAATGTATAAAAACGTTTTTATTCATCAACTCTATTAATCAACTATCAACTGCTGCTAACCTATATTATTATGCTATAAAATGATAGTCTATCAATCGCACGAATGATGCAAATAGACTATCAACCGTCCACTAGCAAGCCATGCATGCCCTGCAAAAGTATCAAACACACTACGACGTCAACAACTTCTCTCTGTTTATGTCCGCAATAGTATGTCAAAATAACTCTAAATACATGACGTTAACGGAAGAGTACAAGTCTTAGAAGTAATATAAGAGCTTACTAAAACTTGCAGTTCTTTCTTCTTGCCAGCTTCCTTCTTTCTGTGCGAACCATATCTTTGTTGGCTTCGTCTTTCCAATTTTGGCTGGTTTCACTACTCTGATGCTGTGTTTGCCTCCATCTTGTCGGCGTTAGCGCATGGTTCTTCTGTGCCGGTCGTATCCTCATCGGCTTTATCCTTCCCATCTGTAGTCTGATTGTTGGCCATTGTGGACTTTCTTGTCGGTCTCCAAAGCTCTTATATTGATATGTTTTCCACTATGTTAGCATTGTCCCTATTGATCTTGTCTGTACCTTTTTGATCCTGTCATTGTTGGCCTTATAAGCTCGTCTTCATCTATCCGTTCCTTCTGGCATTGCCAGTCCTCGTTTGGTTGGTTTGCCTTATGGGCTTGCTTGGTTGGCTCGTTTGGTAGGCTCGTTTGGTGAACATGCTTGGTGGACTCGTTTGGTAACCTTTTGTCACGACATGCAGTCTGCAGTCAGTCTGGCTTGGGGGGATGATCGGTCGTGGTTCCATTCATGCCAGAGATCGGCCTATCTACAAGAATGCTATCTAATCTGGATGATCTATGGACCGTGCGCTCGTCATATCATGACAATGCCCCGAACGAACAAAGAAAAAACGAGAAAAAAGAAAAGACTGGTGCATAGGGAAAATGGAGGGCGGAGTCTACAGCTATAAGAGCGAGAACATAATGAGCAGATCCTTGAATATTTGCTGGCTCCGGCGGAAAATAGAGACACAAGCTGATCTACCAACATTCCTTCTCCCTCTTGCGAGGTTGCTGCAGAAAAACCATAGGCTTTTGAGCTGCGCTACGATAATAACCTTCAAACATCCAGCTTCTTGCAGTGTTTGGCATCCGAAATGATTGAGCTTGCGAAGGCTTGGCGGCGGAAATCGAGGCACATTCTCTGCTGTTTCGAGCTCTAAAGCCGGCGGAATTCTTGGGCTTTCTGCTGCTCAAGTGACACCCGAAATCGATGTCTTGATCCTAATATTGCAAGCTCTGTTGATAGCGAAGATTCAAGCTGGAATGGTGGCAGAAACCAAGGCCTTGAAGCTGTTATTTCGTTGGAAACTGAGCCTTGAAGCGGGTCTTTTGGGCTGGAATGACAGCAGGAATTGAGGGTTTGAAGCCGAATATTCGGGCTGGAATGGCGGGAAAAAACAAGGGAATTGGGGCGGGCTGGTGTGAAGCTCGCTTCGCGGCGGTGGTACACCGGTGCGAAAGCGCAGTAAGGCAAGGGTCACAAGTCCGATCGCGTGACAAGATCTCGGGCTGATTTCGCGGTGCGATCAGTACACAACCGCAGTGCGAGTATAAGACAGTAAAGTAGGAAGACTGTGAGATGTATATTAGTTTTCTAGTAAGAGAGAAGAAGAGGAAGAAATAGTGCGAAATGCGAGCGGCGCCGCGAAAAGGTAGAAGT
>ML119862.1:0-24883 GCA_003788565.2 Ascobolus immersus RN42 | reverse complement strand
CCAGCAACAGCTTCTAAGAAGCCACACTTCAAAGACCTTGACGTTGGCGTCTTTTACCCAGGGTTACCGGTTGACCAGAACCACCCTGCTGGACGCTCATGCTTGGTGAACGGGAAGACATATTATCGAGCTCCAAGAATGTTCAAAGGCGAGATTCACACCTTGAGGCAGATGGTGGAGCCAGAGGACCTCGCCAGAAATCTTCCAGGCACGCTCGGAGGACCTGCTCGCACTTGGTGGAGGGATATCTTGACGGAAGCCGAGAGGGAGACGATTTTGAAGGATCAAACTGGTGATCTATTCATTGACGCTGTCATCAAGCAGTTCGATCGGCCAGATGAGGATCCTCTTGCCACCGTCTTCGAGAACCGTTTCACTACGGCAAGGCTGAAGAAGGGAGACGACATCTTCGCTTGGGCTATGGAGGTCACGGCGATTCTCTCGGAAGCTGGTCTCGACGCCGCTAGGAAGGTCAAGACGCTCTACTCGTGCCTCGACGCAGACCTCAAAAACGAATTCGGTCCACCAGGAACCTTGGATCTGACCAACTATGTCGTGCTTATTCAGACCAAAGCCCATGTTTATAGGCAGAAGTTGTTACAGCAGGAGCAGGAGTCACGTACGCAGCAGACCCGCACGGTCAACGATCTGATTGCCATCTTTCGTCAGTCGCAAGGAAACCGAGTTGGTGCTCAGCCGCAGCCACCACCACCGTCCATCTCCATTACGGGGCCTACGACTCCGGCTCCGGTCCGCATCAACGTTACGGCGCAACCATTCACCGGTCGTCCTTGCCGCCATTGCGGAGGTGCCCACATGGACAACACCTGCTCCACAACTCGTATGTCGAGACCGTGTCGGTTCTGTGGTCAAATGCACATGGACCATTCGTGTCCACAGCGTCCTCCGGCGTTCAAGAATTGCTCTCATTGCGGTGGACCTCACTACCTCTCGGTCTGCCCTACGGCACCTAAGACTGATACCGAGGCTCGTCCACCATTCAGCCAGATGCAGTTCGGTCAGCCCAGCACGGGATCCAACAACACGCCGCTCGGTACTGGCCAACAAGGGAACAACGTTCAGGCTACTGCCTTTGTGCAGTCCTCACCCAGCCCTTCAGTATATTCTCCAGCACCGTCCATCACATACTCCACATCTTCCTCCAATCAGTCGTCCAGTTCCGCATGGCAGCTTCCCGAGCAGATGCAATGTGGCTCATGTCAGGCGACTTTTCCGTCCTCTCAAGCCCTTTACGGTCACGCAATCTTGACTGGGCACCAGATCGACGCTGAGCAGATGGACTTTGCTCATTCAGTTCAGTTCATGCACACCGGGATCGGTGCACAATTCCATGATGACGACCTCGAGGTAGGCATGGTTTCGCTCACCACGATCCACGATTCTAATCCAACTAGTCTTCCTATGACGAACTCAGATCAGTCTTCTCCAGCTGGGACGGCTAGTGAACCGGTTGATTTGGTAAGCGCGCCTGCTCATGCCTTGTCATCGGCTAATCCATTAGCGCCATCAAATGTCTCCTCTATCCATACGCCATCTTTACCCCCTTCAGCGGTTCTGTCGGGCGCATCTTACTATCCGTCATCAGCGGCTTTTTCATCCTTAGCCATAGCGGCACCTTCGTGGGAAAATCCTTTAGTTATTCCAGCATCGTATAGTCATAACGTGGGTCCAGTACGGACAAATTATCTAGAGATAGGTGTAACGTTCGCCGGTACGGCCAGTGCACAATGTCATTGGGTTTGCCTTGACACAGGTTGTGGTCTTTCTCTCGTGAGCGCTCGCTTCCTAGCTCGTCTTCGTGATTCAGGCACCTTGGCCTCCATTCGTCGTATCCCATGCCATCCAGTACCCTTTCGTGGCATCAATGACACCGCTCCATCTCTCTCCAACGAGACCGTGCAGTTAACATTCTACATTCCCGGTGACGCTCGTATCATAGCGGGCTCACTGATTGATCACCGAGGTACATACGGAGGCTTCTGCCGCCGATTCTTGGTCGTTCCTGAGTTATTCTGTGACATGATAATTGGCACGGATACACAGATTGCGGCCGGCATGATCGTGGACTTTCATCATATGGCTTTAGTCGTCTCGGCGTGTCAGAACCTCGTGACGAGCCTACGCGTGGTACCAAAAAAGCAAGCCCACGTACAGTGGCGCGTTGATACTCCCACCTTTGACGTAACCGTACCTCCATTGGCAACATTACTTGTCCCAGTCTACCACAAGCCGCTGCCACCAGGGCTGCCGTTGGAGTTCATCCCGTATCTCCACTCAGAAGCTACGACACGGCTGGCAACGCAGGGGGGATTCCATAGGGTGATACTTGACCACTGCACCTATGCGGTCTTGTATACAAACTCCACCACCAAGCCGGTAACGATTCCTGCGAATCTCCAGATAGGACACGTCCAAGCTCTCGTTAGCCCAGCAACGTCCGTCTGCAGCATCGAGGACACGCCCGCCAGAGCGGATTTCATACATCGTGCGTCGATGACCGCCCGCCCGTCTAACCCAGCGGCTGTCGCCCCAACCGCATGCTTTATGCCATTCGCGCAAGCCCAAGCCGTCGCAGCCGCCGTGGAAGCGTCCGACCCGCCGTTCCAAGTACCGAAGGGGGACCTCCCGCCACCATTACCCGACGCTCCAAGCCAGCTAAACGACGAGGACCTCTTCCGGCTCATCGCGCTTAACCCAACACTTTTGGACGGGGAAAAATTGGCGCTTACTATCGTACTTAAGCGCCACCTATTACGATTCCGCGATTCAGGTACCGTGGCGAATGAGCCTGAGTCCGAATGGCTCCAGATCAAGCTCAAACCAGGAGCCGACCTCACTTCCAAGGGTCCCTATCATCTCAATCAAAAGGACCGAGCCGCGTTAGACGCCATCTTTGACCGTCTCCACCGCGAAGGCAAGCTTGAGTACACGGCGAATACAACGCACGTGGGGTCTCCGGCTTTCGTGGTCTGGAGGAACGGCAAGCCGCGTGTCGTAATCGATATTCGAGGTCTTAACGCGGCAGCGTACAAAGACGCTTATCCTCTCCAGCGCGTGGAAGACGTCATCGCTAAAGTCGCCGGTCGTCGGTTCTTGTCCATTTTTGATCTCACAGCCGCCTTTCTCCAGAGGCGCATAGTGCCGGAGGATCGCTGGAAAGCCACCGTCGTATCCCACCGAGGCCTTGAGACCTTTGGCGTCATGCTCATGGGATTTTTGAATGGGCCGCAGCATATGCAACGAGGGATGACGAAGTGGTTACGCTTTTTGGACCGATGGGCCTCAGTGTTCATTGACGACGTAACTATTATGGGAGATTCGACTCGTGATCTCATCAAGACTGCCGAGAGCGAAAAGATATCGCTCTTCCAGGCCATTTCCGCATTTCATATCGAGCTCAACACAATCGTGAAAGCAGATCCCGAAACGTGGCGTGGACTTGCGGACCACGCTTTGCAGCTGGAAGTGTTTTTCCACCAAATGGATCAGGCGGGCTATTACTTCGACCCCAAGAAAGCTCGCGTCGGCTTCCACGAGGCCAAGCTGCTCGGCAAGATGGTTGATGCCGTCGGAGTCGTGTCCGATCCCGAGAAGATCCGTGCTATCGAGATCTTTGCCTACCCGACTACCCTCAAGGAGCTAGAAAAGTTCGTCGGACTCGTGAACTATCTGGACAGCACGATACCACATGCTGCACAGCTCGTTGCCCCGCTTCAATCCCTCAAAACGGAGATGCTTAGACCCGCACCCTACAAGGGGCGGCACCGCAAAACCTTCTCGGTCCGTACGACCCTTCCTCCTCCGACGCCCGAACAATTCCGAGCTTTTTTACGCTGCAAAGCCGCGATAGCCGCGAACCCAAAACTACATCACTTTAATACGATATATTACATTTACATATACATAGACGCGTCACACGACTACGGCTTTGCCGCGGTGGGGATGCAGTCCATGCACCGTTTAACCACATATCCGACACCCCAAACGGCCGAGATCCTCTTCTACCTGTCCAAGAGACTAACCCGTGCGGAGCTCAACTACTGGCCAACCGAGCTCGAAGTAGCCGGTCTATGCTGGTTGGTGCACCGCATCCGACACATGATTGAGAGCGTCCGCAGTCCGGCTACAATCTACACGGACCACAAGTCGATCACGGATCTTCGCAAAGCGATCACCATGAAGTCGACTAACCTCGTGCGCCAAAATCAGCGCTTGGTCCGTGCCTGCTTGTTCCTCAACCAATACCGTTTCAACTTGGAATACGTCCCTGGCCACTTGAACGTTCTCGCGGATGCGCTTAGTCGCTTACAGCGCATTGATGACGACTCCACCACCAACGTTCTTGACCCCGGCACCAAATTTTATGACATCACATTAGACGGACAGGCTCCGCATGAACCAATGGAGGTTGATAGCATTCTTGACAACTTCTGCACGCATCTCGGCGACACGGAGATGCCGTTGGGCATGGCCTATCAACTTTACGACGGTGACTTGCATGTTCTTTTCTCCACCACATTTCACGTTTAGTTAGCAGTCGAGCTCCAGATCGAGCTTATTCGAGGTTATATCACAGACGCAGGCTTCCGCGCGCGGTTATTGGAGCTACTGCGTCGCTACGCGCGACTTTTCCGTGGCGATCAATCGGTTCGTTCAGTTACTTACAATAACTTCCAGCTCTCCGTCCAAATAGCCTCACGGCACCTACCGCTTGTCGCCACGGATTTGCTGCATCTCTTCTTAGCCGGCGACCTGCCATACACCCTCGACACGTTACAGCAGCTCCTTAACGCATATCCGCTGCAGCAAGGGGACCCGCCCTTCCTCACCATGCATCTCATCGACAACTACGGCGTTGCCCGTCTCTGCATTCCCCAGCGCATGGAACGCACGATATTGGAGTTATCCCACGACGATCTTGGCCACGGAGGTATTGAACGCACCTATCAGGCAGTACGATCCCGTTTCTTCTTCCGTCAAATGGTCCGCAAAGTTGAGGATTACGTGCGGACTTGCGATAGGTGCTTCCGCAACAAGCCAAAGCTGCACGCGCCATACGGTCAATTGCGCTGGATCATGGGACCTCTCCAACCATGGGCTTTGGTGAACATGGACTTTATCGTCAAGCTCCCTCAAGCCGAGTATCTAGGGCGCAGTTACCTCGTTGACGCAACCCTCACAGTCGTATGTAAGGGCACGCGTCTAGCGCGGCTCCTGCCAGGACGAGAAGATTGGGACGCGAAGCGCTGGGGCATGGAGTTCTTCATGGCCACCTACGGTGAGTTGGGTGCACCAGGCGGAATCATTTCTGACCGCGGATCCGTGTTCATATCTTTGTTCTGGCACTCGTTTCATTCCGCCATGGGATGCCGATTAGCCGCAACAACCGCCTACAACCCCCGTGCTAACGGAGGCGCCGAACATGCAAATAAGGAGTTTGAGGTAGCGTTACGCCACGTAGTGAACGCGAATCAGTCCAACTGGCCGGAATTCCTACCCCATCTTCAGGTAGCATACAATAATGCACGCAACTCCTCGACAGGTCGCTCTCCCAACGAGCTTCTTTTCGGCTTTTTACCCGCCACCGAAATTGACGTAGCCGCGATTCCGCCGGCAGCCCAGCCGCTGTCCTCCTACGCCAAATCAGAACTTAAAGGCGCAAAGAAGCAGATAGAGCATCTGGCCCGAGTTCGGCTAGAAGCGCAGGATGCGCTTATCTACAGCCAGTTTGCCATAGCTAAGTTCTTCGATCAAAGACACGAACCGATTCCTACATACGTCGTTGGTCAGGAAGCGTACGTAACTATCGCCAAGAAGAACGAAGCCGGCTACCATTTGACCGGTATCAACTCGCAGAAGCTCGCCCCGCAACGAATCGGCCCATACCGGATCACCGAAGTGCTCGCCGACGGCAGAGCGGTACGCCTGGAGGGTCTTCCGGGTGACATATGGCCAATCATTTCGTGCCTCCACCTCGAACCAGCGCCCCCCAACCTCCGGACACCGCTTCAACCTCCACCGGTCCAGATTGTCGATGACACCGGCGACGAGCACCCCGAATACGAAGTCGAACAAATTCTCAAAAAGCGCACTCATTACGGCACGGTACAATATAGAGTCAAGTGGAAAGGTTATCCGGTGGAACAAGCGACATGGGAACCTCGGTCGGAGTTGGAGAATGCTCGCGACTTGGTTGACGCATTCGAGGAAGCCCTCCGGAAGCAGAAGAAGAAGCCCTGCCAACGCAAGAAAGCCTTGGAAGGAGCAGTTATCGACCCAGACACGGAATAAGTCATTTTTTTTCGGTTTTTTTCGGCGGCGGGCATTGTCACCGGTGGTGACCGTGAGACAGGAGGCAGGCCAGATGAGGCAAGGTCAGATGGGAGAAGGAGACTAAGGAGATCAGATCTGATAGAGGAGTAGAGAGGAGGATCTGATTAGATAAGAGAGTATATATAGTAGGAGGAGGGGCTTCTAGCAATGACATCCCCCAGGGACATGCTGTTTTCTCTCCTTGTTTCTCTTCTCTTCTGTCTTGTGTGCTGTGTGTGCTTTTCTTGTCTTCTTCTGATCCCTTCTTGAGTAGTTGTTGGTCCAGGACAGGGTGGCAGCTGGGGAGGTCCTGACAAGATACAGAAACAAGGGGTGATTGCGCCTCGCTCGAGGCCACCAAGGGCGAGTAAGAGTTGTGGTGGCTTAGGCATTTGGGGAATCGCCTTCAGTATCGCGGAGCGTATAAGAAACACTCGCATTCCTGTTGTTCGCCGCGTTCTTTGCTTGTGCCTTATAGCATTGAGCCACCTTATGGTTAGGTTTTCCGCAATAAAAGCAGAGATTATTCTCAAATCGCTCCTTTCGCTCTTCAGCGGAAAGCGCAGTGCGAATCGCGTCAAGCTCCATAGGTGTTGTAGTGCTTGTTGTTGTTGTTGTCCTTTGTGGGGTGTATGGGACGCGATTCGCAGCGACGCGACGTGTTGGTTCCCCTGAGGAGCCAGATTGTCGCTCAAGCTGTCGCTCGTAAAGGCGGTTATCGATTCGCACAGCCTGCTCGATGAGTGCGATTATGCTGGTAGCTCTTGGACCCGTTGCGATTTCGTCTTTAACCAGTGGTTTGAGACCTTCGTAGAAGAAGAAGCAAAGGGCTTCGTCGTTCCACGCCAGGTGGGACGCAATCTGCTGGAATTGGGTAGCATATAGAGACGCGGAGGTTGTCTGTCTGAGTGCGCGAATCTGGCGCTCCGCATTCGCAACACTATCGATGTCGCCAAAAGTGTTGTTTAACTGCGCAACAAAGCCTTCAAAGCTATCCAAAATAGGGTGAGGTGATGCTCCTGCAACAGCTTCCAATGAATCGCGAAGTAATGGTTCGGCCCACGAAAAGGCAGAATCGCGGAGGAATGACAGTGCGAAAAGCACTTTAGACTGCTCCGTCGGAAAGCACGCATATCTGAAGGATAGATAGATGCGTAGTGAAGCAATAAAAGCTTTCAGCTTTGATCGCTGACCATGAAAGGTATCTGGCTGTTTTGGCTTGATCTTTCCCAGCGCGGCCGCAGCCGTCGCGTTGGTGGATAGCTCTTGATAGCGGGCATTCAGGTTGTCCAGCAACTGCTCCTGACGTGTGAAGAACTCCTGTTGTTCCTGCGTAAGCCCTGCGAATACAGTAGCAACCTCGGGTGCGATCAGTACACAACCGCAGTGCGAGTATAAGACAGTAAAGTAGGAAGACTGTGAGATGTATATTAGTTTTCTAGTAAGAGAGAAGAAGAGGAAGAAATAGTGCGAAATGCGAGCGGCGCCGCGAAAAGGTAGAAGTGCGAATATGTGGTTTCCTGGATTATACAAGTTGACAAGTAAGGATCTAAGAAGTGCAGAATAGAATACTATATAAACAAACTCCAAGCCATAATTGCGGACACTGATGCGATAATGCACTGCGACATCGCGGAGCTATGTGCGATCAGTAATGCAGCCAACTGTGCGATGTCGCAGAGGCTGCGAGTAATCCGCAGAGCGGGAGTCAGCTCCGCGCCGCGTTACAAACATTGCGACAATCAAGATGAAGAGACCAGATGTAATGGGAAGCTACACAAGCGATAATCAGATGCGATAAACCTTCGCGATAATCAGATGTGATAAACCTGCGCGATAATCAGATGCGATAAACCTTTGTGATAATCAGATGCGATAAACCTTCGCGATAATCAGATGCGATAAACCTTCGCGATAAACCTTCGCGATAATCAAGGTACGATAAAAAGTGCTAATCGCGGCGATAACGCGGACCAGCCCGCGATCGCCGGCGTTCCCTGAAGCAGTGTGCAAAAAACCTGATACTGGCAGGAGGGCAGTATCACAGGTGGGAGGCGGAAATCGAAGGGAAAGGGACAGCTTTGACGGCGGAAATTGTGAGATCAGCGCTCGCTGTTTGCTGCTGAATTGGCGGCCGAATTTGACAGAAAAAGACATCTCTTTGAGCTGATTTGGCGGCGTAATCCTCAAGCTTTCATGCAGCAATCTGAGCTGAAAAGGTGGACCAAACTCAAGATGTTTCGAAAGTAGATTGGCAGCCGAAATGGAGGTCTTGAAGGCAGTCCCCTGAGCTCGTTTGTCCTACTCTAAGGCTCTGAAATCGCCGTTTCGAGCTGGAATGGCAGCAGAATGCGAGGGTGAAGAGCAGCTCTTGAGTGTGCTTCCTGTGCGTCGTTTGTAGCAGGTTTGGTGGCAGGAAAGAGAAGGGAAAGTGACGTCCAGCTGTATTGGTGAAATATAGACGTTCGGTGATGGGAAAGCCAGGAGGATTCCGTGAAAGTGAAGAAGCCGTCCATGAAGCCGTCCTTGAACCTGTCCATGATGCCGTCCTTGAACCTGCCCATGAAGCCGTCCTTGAACCCGTCCTTGAACCCGTCCTTGAAGCCGTCCTTGAAGCCGTCCATGAAGCCATCCATGAAGCCTTCCTTTGGGGCTGGATTGGCGGCAGAAACCGAGGCTACGGCGGTCGAAACTGGTGGTGAAGAGAGCTGGTCCGGCGGTAGAAATAGATAGTGACGACAGCTGGTTTGGTGGCGGAAGCTATGCCTTTGCACGGAAGTTGAGGATGAAGGGACAGGTTCGGCGGCCGAAAGCTTGGAGATTGGAGCGAAAAGAGCAATCCTGCTGTGGCCACAGGAAGACCTCGTTATTACCACAGGTCATGCCTCGTTGTTACCACGGGCTTGCTCATTCCTTGCCGAATCCGAGTAATGCTGTAGTAGTGATGTTTTGCGGCATGGAGCTTCAATGTTTGCAGGCTGAGTTGGCGGTGGTGATGATGATGATAATGATGATGATGATGATGATGATGATGATATATGCCTTCGTTAATAAATGGTGGAAAGGATAACAGCAGAACGTCGAGGAGGTGACTCCACCATCAGCTCTAAGCCGTCGCTAGGTCAATCTGCTGGGTGTTTGGTTGTTGATGATGGTGAGGTGGCCGTAACCGAAGGTCGGGGTGATCAATCCCTTGCTACTGTGACGGCACCAGCGAGATTTGCTGGAAGTTTGTTGATACTGACTGGGGAAGCTTGCATCTCACTTCCTGTCGGTGCAGTTGACGGGTGCTTTGGGCCAGGCTTTCTGCCACAGACTCCCTCCGCTATGCTTCAGGCCAAGCATCCAATTGCGACAGACTCCCTCCACTGGAAAACAAATGCTGACTGACTGACTGATTGATTGCTGAAGAAAACAAACGCTGACTGACTGACTGACTGATTGCCGAAGAAAACAAAAAAAGAAAATGCCACAGAAGGCGAACTGAAAACCAAAGATGGGCCCGGCTTGTTTCATCCGCAGTCTCCCTAGCTGGTATGTGGCTCGGATGCTGCAGTCGTCGTTGCCGAGAGTGATGGCAGCCTTGCATCTCAGCTGTACCTGTAATGAAGCGGGATATGTGAGGTTTCGAGGAGGGGGAATGTTTGCCGAGGTCGTAAGGGTGCCGTTTTGTGAGTTTGCAAGGCTCATATGTGTTGTTTGACGGCTGTAAATGGTGAAGTATATGGCAAGAAAAGATCGAGCAAACATGATTGTTGGAGTCGTAAAGTCGTGATAGTAATTAGAGAGAAGACAATGAAGAAGAGGGTGTCAGAATGAAGAAAAAAAGCCGGCATCGAGGTCCCAAGATGGGTGTTGCTGAGCGAACAAACTGCGTCGAGGTCCCCAAAAATGGGTGTTGCTACCATTGTCACGACATGCAGTCTGCAGTCAGTCTGGCTTGGGGGGATGTCACGGCCACGGCAAGGAACAGAGCCTGGGGTCAGCGGGGGATGTCATTCTACTATGGAGACCAAGACCCTATATACCTTACCACCCATCTAATCTAATCCTAATCTCCTCCATCTTGATCTAGTCACTGATCTAGTCACCACCGGTGACAGGGGATGATCAGTCGTGGTTCCATTCATGCCAGAGATCGGTCTATCTACAAGAATGCTATCTAATCTGGATGATCTATGGACCGTGCGCTCGTCATATCATGACACCTTTGTGTTGAGTAAGCTCGTTTGGTAGGCTTGATGTTTGGTAGGTTTGATTGTTCGTGCGTTCATTTGGGGCCAGTCTTATACTTGTTTAGTAAACTCATTTGGTGAACTTGTCTGGTTAACTTGTTTAGTGAACTTGTTTAGTAAACTTGTTTACTGAAATCGTCTGGTGAACTCGTAGAAGAATATATGAAATGAGATATGATATTTCGATGGGGGTGTTCCACCTGTTATATAGTATCCCGGATCCAGACCTAGCCACATTTGACGTGTAGGCTATAAACCTAAATGACTCAGTCCAGACCCAATCCAGGTGCGTACCCGACCCGTCTTAACCTCAATCCTGAAGTCCTCCGTTCAATCCACGGTGTAGACGTGCCGGTACATAACCTTACTATAGCCTGAACCTTAACAGGTCCCAGACTCACTATACGGTTATGAGCTATGAAACATTCCCCTTATCCTCCTACATATACCCCATGGACATCAGTCGATACACGTGACGCCCCGCGGAGTTCTACGGTGACCATCGTACATGTAAATAGATAAGCTCGCTATTATATCACTAAACTCGCTAAGGTATCACATGACCACTTAGGTGGCTATTCCTAGTAAGTCCTTCTAATAGTCTAAGCGGCGGCATAACTTCAACTCCCCCACTTGCCGCTGATTGGTTTATAGCTAGCGGCTTAGAGTGGTCCTAGTCCCATAGCCTCAAGGTGCCTGTTGTGCTTCTCAGCACTCAGAGCTTTAGTCATACCATCCGCAACCATTTCACCAGTTGGGATGTATGAAACCTTAAGTTCCTTGGACTCTACTCTTTCCCGAACAAAGTGGTAAGCTATGTCGATGTGCTTAGTCTTTTTCATTGTGTTCGGGTTCTTTGTGAGGGCAGTTGCTCCTTGATTATCGCAATGTATTGGGGTAGCTGGAAGTGATGTAGATATTGGTTTATAGTAACGATCTGAAGGTACTGCTTCATCTTCATGAAACAGGTTGTCATCGAAGTTCCCTTTGTTGATTGATTCCTTCAAGTATTCGTCGTTATTCCAGAACATCTGCAGCTCTGACAGGAGTTGGCGAATCCATAGTGCTTCTTTGCTTGCCATTGCACATGCAACATACTCTGCTTCCGTCGATGAGGTAGCGACTGTGTTTTGTCGTCTTGAACGCCAGGAGATAGCACCGCTTCCCATCAGGAAAACATATCCAGAGGTAGATCTCCGGTTGTCCAGATCGCCAGCCCAGTCTGAGTCGGTATACCCATGCAAATCGAATCCATCGTTTTCTTCTCCAGCTGTATAAGTAATACCATAGTCCAATGTACCATTAAGATACTGGAGAACGTGTTTAACTGCTTTGAAGTGGTCTGGTCCAGGATTGTTGTTGAATCTACTAAGTGTAGATGTTGCATAGGCGATGTCAGGCCTTGTTCCTGTTGCAGCGTACATAATGCTGCCGACCATCTGCTGATAGATGCTTCTATCTTCTTCACTTGCAATCCCTTCGAACTGTTTGAGCTTTTCTCCTGTGCCCAGTGGTGTCTTGAGCGGCCGGCAATTCTCCATCCCAAATTTATTCAGAATCTTCTTGATGTAGTCTGTTTGAGTGATCGAGATATTTCCATTTGGCTTCCTCCGTATATCCATGCCTAGAAATTGTCGCACTTCACCCATATCCTCCATTTCGAACTGTTGTTTGAGGAATGTCTTCGTGCGATTGATCGCTTCTATGTCATCTGAAATAACAAGTATGTCATCTACATAAAGTGCTACCATAGTCGATTCCTTTACATAGATACAGTAATCGGAGTGACATCGTCTGTAGCCAATCTCTTTGAATTTCGCATCAATGTGATCGTTCCAGGCACGTGGAGCCTGTTTAAGTCCATATAGGGCTTTCCGTAGACGGAGTCGTGGCGCTTGAGTGTTCAGGCCAGGTGGTGGTTGGATGTAGACAGTTTCGGAGAGTGGACTGTTAATGAAGGCGGTCTTGACGTCCATCTGATGAATGCGTAACCCCATCCGGGCTGACATTGCCAAAAGCATCCGAATTGAGGCAGCGGAAGCAGTTGGTGCAAACGTCTCCTCGTAGTTGATTCCATGACGTTGTTCAAACCCACGTACAACTATACGGGCTTTGTATCGGACTCGTCCTGTAGCAAGCAGCTTCTTAGTGAAGACCCATCTCACTGTAAGTGGTCTTCCAAGACGTTCTTCTGGGTCCAGTGAGTCCTCCTTAACCTCTTCCCAGGTGCCGTTCCTTCTATGTGCATCGAGCTCGATCTCTGTTGCTTTCCCCCACTCGACATGGTGAGGGTTCGACGTATCCATAGCCTCAGCATATGTCGACGGTAGTTCGTCCTTGTTGTGTGCTGCCTTCAGCCGCATTGCGCGGGCAAAGTTCCAACTCTTAGCCTTCTTTCGCCCATCCTTACCCTGCACATACCCTGTGCCAGGTTTCTTTGAGATCTCCACACTGAAGTCTCTTCTTGCAGCGCCCGAAGCACTCAAGTTCCCTGCAGTGTCTGAAGCACTTAGGTATTGATTTGGACCAGAGGTCTCAGGAGCAAGGTCGCGACCTCCCCTCATCGGTCCATCCGCAGTGGTTTCCATAGGATCGTCTTCCTGGTGCGTACGTTTCTGTCCTGTCAGAGGGACAGTGAGGTGACTAGCAGGGTAGGCCGCAGCTACATCCTGTGCAGCATTCATCACTGAGTCCTGCTGAAGATCTAGACTACCAGTCAAACTTTCCCCCACTGGGCCGGCATCCTCACTTGACGGCGGAGGGTTCGCAGCAATCCCGTCGGATTTAATGCTAGTGACGGACTTCATGTCTACATCTGGCCTCTTTGCATTTCCAAAGTTCTTCTGAAAGAACCGCTTGTCTGTTGCTGGGAACTCATCTTCCCAGAAAACAACATCTCGTACTAGCACTATCTGCTTTCCGATCGAGTCATAGACTCGGTGTGTATTTGCCAGCACTCCAGGTCCTAAGTAGATGCCAACTCTCGCCCTTGCTTCTGTGAGCGTCTTGGTTCTCTTCTCCTTAGGGACTGTAATAGTGACTTTACAGCCAAAAGGTTTGAAGGCGCTAACATCTGGAGGGGGAGAGTCCCTTCCATATAAAGCAGTATGTGGAATGCCAGTCTCCCTTGCTGCTTGTGTGAGGGAGACGTTTTCGATATATGCTGACATTCGGATAGCTTCAGGCCAGAAGGACTCTGGTAGTCCTGCCTCTATTATCATTGTTCGACCGCACGTTTGGAGTGTGCGATTCATACGCTCTATCTTAGCGTTCTGTTCGTGTGCATATGAGCCAATAGGCTCTGGGATGATGCCCCTTGGAATGATGATCCGAACCTTGATCTCTTCACCGGCAAATTCCAAGGCTTGATCCCAGCGTATTCGCAACACTTTTAGACCAGCGTGTTGAGCGTCCAGACGAAGGAGTAATGCCTCCAGCTTGATTGCTACCTCTGAACGTTTGGTAATGAAGATAACCCAAACATAGCGAGTGTAGTCGTCTAGGACAGTAATGAAGTGAGTTGCATTTGTTGGCACATCTACTGGCAGACGACCAGCAATTGTTGATGGTTCGAATGGTCCTACCAAGTCGATGTGTAGCAGCTCCAGGGGTGCCTTTGCTGGTGAAGCCTTTTTATGATCACCTTTTGGCTTTGCAATCTGTTTTCCGAATGCGCACATGTTGCATTTTGGCGGGTGCGTATAGTTGAACATCCAAGGGGTGAGACCTTCCACTAGCTGAAGGTTTGCCATTCCCTTTATGCGAGCAGGGTGGATGTGTCCGAGTCGGCGGTGCCATTTCTGGAACTCCTCCAAGTTGAAGTCCTTCTCCCTACGGGTTGTAAAAGCCTTTACTTGCTTCTTGCCAGCTGGAACTTTCCCAATATCTGACCGTTTGACAGGATAGAGACCTTCACTCTCATCGAAGGTAGTAGAGAGTAGAACATTGAGGGTGCCTTTCTCTAATACCAGCCCAAGATTGTCTCTATGCAGAACCCAGTGTCCTGCATTTGTGAGGCGAATGGTGCTTATGACGCTCACCTCCATCTCTGGAGCATAAACCACCTTCCTCAGATGAAGCTTGGAGATGTTGCATTCCCCAACACCAATACCCAGAATATGTCTACCATCGCCCAAGAGAATAGTTATTTCATCTCCTGTGTCGAAGGCGCGGTAGTTGTAAAGATTATTGCAGTTGTTTGTAATGTGCTCATAAGCTCCTGAGTCCTTTGCCCAAATGTCACTGGCATAGGGCATAGACTTTGCAGCTCTAAGTACACGTGTAATCTTTAGTTGTATTGTCTTTCTGGTACTGGTATTGAGGGCCAATTCCTATTCGTTCTTTTGGCTAACACTCATCTTCCTTTTCTTGCTTTCCTTCTTGTCTTCTGAGTCCTCCCTATTCTCCGATCTAGGCACCCATCCTTTTGGTTTCAACTCAGGATGCTTAAACCAGCAGTCTTTTTCAATATGTCCCACCAGCTTGCAGGCATTGCATTCCTTTGCATCTGGTTTCCTTTTCTTTTCTTGTTGTCGCTTCTTTTCTTTTTGATGCTTGTTCTGACGAGATGTTTTTGAGATTAAAGCAGTGGCTTCCTTCGTTAAGGCAGCATATGTGGCGTTCATGTCGTCATCTCGCTTTGAAGTGATTAAACACTTCTGTATGACTTCCTCTGCAGTCATTTCCTCCTGCAGGGAGAGCGTCTCGACAATGTGCTTAAAGCGGGGTCTAGCTAAGCGGTAGCTGAGAATGGTGAGCACTTGCTCGACGTTCACTTTTGACATGATGATTTTATGGTGTAGTCTCATAAATTCGTCTGACACTTTCTTACACTCTTGATGTGAGGCTTTCTCTGGGATCCTTAAGGCCATCAAGGCCTCCCAGTTTGCAGACTGCTCGTTCGCGTCGCTTTTGTCGTACTTATTCTTGAGGGCGGTCCAGACGTCATATGCAGAGTAATATTGCTGCTTCCAGGCCTGCACTTCTTGCATCCTGGTGGCATCCGAGTATGCCATAATCGTCCGGATAGCCTTGCCACTTGCTGCATTCCATTTCAACAAGTAGGCGTTGAATGAAGGCCTCTCTCCTACATTCTTGTAGAACGTACTGTAGGAATCCGACCAATCGGCATCATAGCCAGCATCCTCCGGGAAAGTGCTGGGTTCCCACTTGACGTCCTCAATAACCCAAAGGACGTTTTCCTTGTCCAGGATATGGGTGATCTTTGGGGCCCAGACATCGTAGTTGTCTTGACCAAGGGCTGGGGGATTGCCGATGTTGCTGAAGGTGTTATCAATCTGAACGTTGTTTTGAGACATTGTTATGTTGAGGTGTTGATTGTGTAGTGTATATTGTGTAGTGTTAGGCTCGGTAGGAGCTTGTGACTCTTAATCAGAAGAATATATGAAATGAGATATGATATTTCGATGGGAGTGTTCCACCTGTTATATAGTATCCCGGATCCAGACCTAGCCACATTTGACGTGTAGGCTATAAACCTAAATGACTCAGTCCAGACCCAATCCAGCTGCGTACCCGACCCGTCTTAACCTCAACCGTGAAGTCCTCCGTTCAATCCACGGTGTAGACGTGCCGGTACACAACCTTACTATAGCCTGTACCTTAACAGGTCCCAGACTCACTATACGGTTATGAGCTATGAAACATTCCCCTTTTCCTCCTACATATACCCCGTGGACGTCAGTCGATACACGTGACGCCCCGCGGAGTTCTACGGTGACCATCGTACATGTAAATAGATAAGCTCGCTATTATATCACTAAACTCGCTAAGGTATCACATGACCACTTAGGTGGCTATTCCTAGTAAGTCCTTCTAATAGTCTAAGCGGCGGCATAACTTCAACTCTCGTTCACCATCGTCTGGTGGACTCGTTTGGTGAACGTGTTGAGTTTGCTGAACTCGTTTGAAGGAGTCGATTAGTTTGCTTCTTGGAGTTGCTAATGGCTTGCCAAATGATGGAGACATTGTAAGGGTGCCCATGAATAATGAAAGACAAATTTGCATTTAGAATTTGCAGAGTTCTCACGCTGTGTAATTGATAAAATTTAATAGACTATCATTATACACAGCTCAAGCTAGACTTGAGCAGTAGCATAATCGAAACATTTAAATGTGTATGTAAATTTGATAGAAGGAAGATGAAAGGACTATGATCTATCAAAATTATTTTGATTATCGAGCTGTAAGTAAATGAATTCTAGTTGAGCTATAACTCATTGTTTTGCGGACCCTTGTTGGGCCGTAGGGGATTTATTAGGTCATGACTGTCTATTCTGTATTAGAATGTCTTCTTTAATAAATGAGAGAGGAATACCTTTAGTGATTGAGTCTTGAAAGCTTCTAGATATTTTTTTAAGAATCTTTTCTGAAGCTCGCAGTCTATGATTAGCAACTTCTCTCTTATAATCCAAGCTACTGGGAAGAAGATCTAAAGACTTGTTGCCTTCGATATTCAATAAAGAGCTCTCTAATAGCCTTTTGGTGACATTAATTGAAGCATGTTTGGTACCAGTTTCATGATGTCTGGTAAACATACCTTTTGTCATTGCTGTTTCTGGTATTGTTGCCGGTATCGGCGTGTTTCTGATTGAGTGAGATGAGGGCGGGTAATGAACGTCTTTAACATGTTAATATTGCTGGAGTGGACAATAGCTTTATCTCTATTGGAAAGACGGAAGTTAGAGTAGGGAAAACTGAATGCGTTGCTTGGTTCCATAGCAGATGGTATCAGCAACATTGTAGTAATTGGAGATGATAATGTTTAATCAGACAGAGGAGCGGGCGACAGGTTAAAATAGTATGAAATTCCTAAGGAGCACCAACAAAGAACATAGAATAATAATAAAAGAAAATTATAGTAGAAAATGAAACAAAGCCTAATTAATTCACCATCTACTTCTTTATCATTCTGTTCAAAATCTGCTTTGCACCAGAAGTACGCCAGTCATGCATCCTGTTATCAGTAAAAAGGATAAAGGAGTTACGCACACCTTTTACAACAGGAAGATTCCAGTGAGTAAGGAGAGCAAAAGGAATATAACAACTTGTCTTGACTGAAGGGGTACAATCATTTTTAACTCGTCAAAAACTAGCTCTCCACCCTTAAAGTAACCCTAACAGTAAATGACGCAGACGCAATCAAGAGTATCACCATAGTTCTTATGAGGACAGGTGGCCATGTAATAATTATTAGCAACCATGCAGAAGGGATCAGCGGCTTTATGTTATCTCCGTAGGATTTCCACTTTCATGTAACAGTCGTAGATCTTAGAATAATGAACTTGATGCAACTTGAAGTATGAGATCCAGCGAAAGAGAGAATCGTTCTGGTGTAAAAACGTCTTTATGGTACGGTGAGCGCTATTAGCCTGTACATGTGTTAATAAAAAGGTAAGTAGGTAGAATGGAAACCATTTACCTCAGTATTGTATTCTCACTTTCCACCTTTATAGAGTCGTATCATGTAGAATTTTTCTATACACCCAACCCGAAACAAACATTCAAGATTGTTGCGTTACACACGTTTGCGTTGGCCCGTACGCTCGGCTACACGGCTGGCGGCGGCTCGTCTACGTAGCTCGCAAGGGCTGTGGCCAAAGGCTTAGCGCTCCCCCCGTATATATTTCCATAGCTGTCCTTTCTTCAATCTCATCTTCTTTTCTCCCCATCAACGTCTACCACGTTATAAAGATGACTGACACGAAAACAGATTCTTGTTGCCTTCGCGTTTTTGCTCCCATGTTGATATGAGTCGGTGAAACCATTTTAAAGTACAATCAATATGATTATGACAAGTTTTTGGGATAGCGTCAATGTCCAAGTTATGTACCAGCATTTTCTCCTTCTCTGGAGAGCTC
The DNA here is from genome assembly GCA_003788565.2 of Ascobolus immersus RN42. Classification (NCBI taxonomy): domain Eukaryota; kingdom Fungi; phylum Ascomycota; class Pezizomycetes; order Pezizales; family Ascobolaceae; genus Ascobolus; species Ascobolus immersus. Next base: position 6,435 of record ML119862.1, on the reverse strand, counting down.
TCTTTATCAATAATCTTGAAGCCAGCCTTTATTTTCTCCAACGTCATCCTTCTATATCTGGCGGAGGCCTTTTTGAAAGTGTCTTTTTGTGCTTTTGGTTGTCGCCCTGTGGCGTTTTGAATTATGATGGAAAGGGAAGGCAGCTTACTGGCCTTGAAGGATTTGACGTTGGTCTTATTTTGAACAAAAGCATCATGTTACTACTCTCTACTGTCGACTTGAGTTTTGCAGCAAAGGTGATGTTCGTCAGTTGAAATGTCGGGAATATGAAAGCAAAGATCGTCAAGATCTAGCACCTTTTCCAAATGGTTGTTGATATGAGATTTTGAAGACTACGCATCATCAGTTCCCCCCTCCTTATCAGAAGGATATTTGTCACCATCTTGCCTCAGTTCATTCAAAAGCTGATGAAAGGAGTATTGGATTTCCGAGTTGAAGCACGTACGTACGAGTGAGAGGTTAAGAACGTCGATATTGGATTGACTGGCTATCTACCGTCCATGGGATCCCACCTTATATCCTTACCCTTAGGTGGCGTGGAACGCCGTCGTCCTTCTGGTGACGCCGAGGCCGGACGCCGTGACCACCTCCTGTACTGGCTATCGGATCAATATCCAACACGTCCCCTTGAGACGAAAGCCGTTCCTGAGATCCTCTCGGCATACTGATGCGGTGTTACGACTCAGTGCTGGAGCATGCCAGGGTCACGGCCCGAGGTACACTCACACTCTAGCATGACAAGATGCCTAGTGCTTGTGCTTATCGGCCATTAGCATACATTACTGCCATACTTGCTTCTATAGACCCTACCACTGTGCGCTTTCACGCTACTAAGTGGTAATAAGGCATCCAGGAGCACTGTATGGTTGGTGAGTAGTTGTGCTGAGTTAGGCTATCAAGCTGGTTCCGTCCTTCAGGTAGAATATGTGTCGCAATACCGACCACACGGGCTTTGCAGACTAGCGTGGCACCTCACCTGTGGCGTATGGATTATCCAGATAATCAAGCCGTGTCCAGAGCGATGAGTAAGCGTCGTGTAGAGTCTGTTGTTGCCACGATTTCACTTTGCGACAAGACATAACACCCTTCAATCACCATCACCATCACCACCACCAAACACCTTCGATGCCGCGACCTCTTTGTCAACACTACACTTCCAAGGTTACCTTGGGAATTTGGTTCTGAGCAGAGTCAAATCTACTGGAACTATGAGAATTGCCTTTCTGAATAAATTACAGATCGTTCTTAGGTGTTGTCGGGTGTAACGAACGTCGGCCATGGAGGATTGCTTTTCTGAAATTACTACAGATCCTCCTTTATGGTGGAGATCCTTCAGCCTATCCTCCGGTAGAGCTGTAGGCTAGGTTGCGCTTGCCCTGATGCTCTAAGGTGCTGGTGGACGCGACATGCTTTTCTGCTGTTTCCTGAGCCAAAAATATGCGGGTTTGGTTCTGAGACGGCTTTTCCGCTGCCTGTGACCGTCGCATAATGGTGATGTGGTTGTCTGTGTTGAGTACACTTGCCGGCACAAGTATATCAGGCTGCAGAGGAGAATGATAGTTCCCACGAGCCTGGATTTGTCCTATGTGGTTGAGAGACCATAGGAATGATGTCGGCAAGGTGCTTGCTGTGAGAACTGACCTGGTAATTACCCCTTAACCGCCACACAAGCTGGCGATGGTGTTCAGTTCAGATTAGGCTAGTGTAGATAGTACCACAATGGCTGAATTCACGCGTGATCACTAAGACTCAAGGCTGCCAAGAATTGACAGTTTTCTCTTTGACCAGGCCTACGGCCAGTGCACCCCAAAGGGGTAATAAATGTGGCCTTTAAGAATTCCGGACTTAGGATTCTACAGTGACGCCCCCTTAAGATACCAGAATATTAACTGCTACGGCCCCTCACTCTAAGCTATTTCAACAAGGCCTAACTCCTTCATGTGTTTAAGATGCGTAGAGGTTGACAGGGGCTTTGTCATTACATATACAGTATTGACGGCAGTGTAAATCTTGAGCATGTCAATGTCGTGGGTACCTGTTGGGCCGCAACAACACTCTCTGGTGATGTTGTAAGCAATATCTATGTGCTTAAGCTTGTTGAGGTGCTCTGGATTCCTCGAGTTGAGGTATGCTACCATGTTGTCAATGTAGAGAGGAGTAGGAGGTAGAGGAGGCCGCTCTTCATCATAGTTGGGTAGTACCTCATCCGCTGCTGGATGAGAGTAGGCGTTAGAGTGCTGGAGACGCGGAGCCTTGGGCAGAGGATGGTCCTCATTGAGGAAGTACTCCATCTCAAAGAGCATGTGGCGTATCCACATAAGCTCATGCACAGCTAGGGCTGACGCCATCCATTCTGCCTCAGTGCTTGAGCCTGCAGTACAGGCTTGCCACCGTGATGCCCAGACAACACAGGTACCCGCTAGAAAGATGCAGTACCCTGACGTATACCTCCTGGCAATCTTATCCCCTCCCCAATCCGTATCAACATACCTGTGGAGGCTGAACTTCTCCACGTCATCCCCTGGCATTATACCAATTTAGGTAAGACCAATAGACTTGGTCTGCTGCAGATAGTGGTAAGCTCGCTTCAGGCCTTCATGTGCTCGTAGGTAGGATTTGAGCTGAACTGGCTCAGGTGAGACACAGTAAAGGTAAGATCCGGTTGGGTGCAAGTCATGGCATACATGATGCAGCCTAGCATCTGCTGGTAAACCCGTACGTTGTCAGGATCCTGCTGGAAGTCTGCCGACGCAGGTTCCATTATGTGGGTTGCCATAGGTGCCGAGATGGGCTTGCACTTGAGGAGGCCGAATCTGTTAAGGATATCTGTGACGTACCGTTCCTGGTTGACAGATACCGTCATAGGGCTGCTTGCAGTCCTGCGAGCTACCTGGATGTCCATGCCGAGGAACTGTCTTGCTTCCCCAAGGTCACTCATCTTATACTCCTTAGAGAGGGCTTCCTTCACGTCATTGATGACATTTAGAGACTTGCTGAATAGTAGCATGTCGTCGACATAGAGGGCCAACGTAATGTCTGGTCGTATGTATAATCCTGGATCCTCCTTTGACTGGATGAAATCTAGTGTCTGTAGGAAGGCACTGATGGTTACGTTCCGGACAAGAGGTGCCTGCTAAAGGCCGTAGAGGGACTTGTGCAGACGAAGGAAGCGTGACGGATTGTTACCTACGTTAGGTAAGTTGCCAATCTCAAAGCCGGGAGGTGGATACATATAGATCTCCTCCTGTATCTTGCCGTTGAGGAATGCAGTCTACACATCCATCTGGTGAATGTGATAATCGTAGACGGCTGAGAGAGCCAGCATCATGCGGATAGTCTTGTGAGCTATCACAGGTGCAAAGGTATCCTCATAGTCAATTCTGTACTTCTGCTCAAAACCATGGACGACTAGTCTAGCCTTGTACCTCACTGACTTGGCCCCTTCAGGTGAGACTACCAGTTTCCTGGTGAAGACCCACTTCGTACTAAGGGCTAGTCTACCTTTTGGCTTGTAGGCACGAGACCAGGTACCAGACTCACTAATGGATCCAAGCTCCTTCTGCATAGCCTGCTTCCAGTGCTCAGCAAAGGGAGAACTCATAGCCTCGTCATATGACATAGGATCCTCGAGCGCGAGTTCCTTGAGATGAGAGCTAAGGTGGGCCCTAGCCTTATGGACTCGGGCATTGAATCTCCTTCTTTGCCTTGCTTCAAAGTCGTTACGGCGTGGAAGTGGTATCTAGAGAGTGACTCGGGATTGGGCAGCATTAGCGTGCATTCTACGGCGTTTGGCCTTACAGCTTTGAAAGGTTCCTACGGGCTGATTTGGCATCTGTACCACAATGACATCACTGTCGTACTCCTCATCTGAGGAGGAGTCCTGATCGTGAGCTGAGCCGTCAAGACCTGGTGAGGTAGGCCTGTGATTGGTATCTGTATTCGCCCCCTCAAGCATAGAGCCTGACGGAGACTGTAGACGGCTTGCTGTAGACTCAGGGACCCAAGATGTATTACCAGCAGCACTGGTCGTAGACACTGTACCTGCAGGTGCAGGCTCAACCTCGGACAACGTCTCAGTAGGTTTTATCCTTGAGCTCCTGGTCAGATAGTGGTAGGAGGTAGCCCCCTCATCTCCATCTAATTCTAGATGATTATCGTGTAAGGTTATAAATGGAAAGTATTTTGCCGCTATGCCCTCCTTCATGAGGCCAACAAAAGGAAATCCTTCACCAGGCACGCCATCACGAGCCAGGTCAACTGAAAGGGTCTCAAGATTATATACCAGCCACTGGTGGATGGTATCAGTGCAGCCAACGAGGATGGCTTTCTGGGAGCGTGGCTGAGATAGGACCTTAACTTGCTTTTCTGCTGGGATAGTTACGTAGAAGAGGGAGCCAAACGGTATAAGGTTTGAGACATTAGGTGGGATTCCGTTAAGGATCTCGTATGGTACGGAGGCATGACCTCCTAGCTTGAACGGAGACTTGGTGATAAGCCTATTACAGATATAACAGGCATGCTGCATGGCGAGACCCCAGAAGGCTTCTAGGAGACCACTCTCAATGAGGATAGTCCTCGCCATGGTAGAGAGAGTGCATTGAAGACATTCTATGGCGCCAGAATGCTCGTGGGCATAGGCTGACGACAAGTTGAAGATACGCCGCTGCTTGTAGGCTGAGCGAGGCTCAAGGTAGTAATGTTATATTGTCCGGACTGCTAGTTGAACCTAGGACCTTTGGGTATAGGTTAAGTACGGTTGTGTACAAGGGTCAAGACGGGCTGGGTACAGGCCGGATTGGGTTTAGACTGTGACTGTCTTTAGGTTTAAGCCTATAGGCCCAAAGGGGTTAGGCTAGTGCAGGGACAGTATATTATGGATGGAGTTCTACCTTAGAAGAATACAATTACATTCATACACACATTTGATTAAGAGTCACAGCCTCTACACGAGCTTACAAAAACCAACTTTTATACTTTAGACTTTTTCAGAAATTCTCTAAACCTACTCCTCATTTGCAAAAATGTCTATCCATCCCGGACTCGCCCCTACCTCTACCTCATCAATCGACAATACCAACACCAATGTCGGACAGCCACCAGCGCTCGGACAAGACAATTATGACCAATGGGCTCCTAAGATTACCTATCTCCTGGGCAAGGAGAATATTCTTTGGGTGATCGAGGACGTGAAGGTGGAACCAACTGAGACAGCTGGTGCTGCTGGATATGATGCAGACTGGGCAACCAAGCAAATTGTGTACTGTCCAGGGGCTGGACAGAAAGGCACCTTCCCTGCTTATTTGATGAGATGGAAGGCTGCGTGTGGGAAGGTTATCAGAACAATTATGGCTTATTCGGATGCGACGAGGATGCAAGAAATTCAGGCCATGAACCAACGGAACGACACTGCCTCAATGATCTGGGAGGCTATCAAAGCGAAATACGACAAAACCGACGCAAACGAACAGTCTGCAAACTGGGAGGCTTTAATGGCGTTGAGGATTCCGGAGAAGGCTTCTCATGACGAATGCAAGAAGATCTCCGACGAGTTCATGAGGCTTCACCACAAGATTATCCAGTCCAGAGTCGACATCGATCAAGTTCTCACCATCCTCAGCTATCGGTTGACACAACCTCGATTCAAGCATATTGTCAAGACTCTCTCCCTGCAAGAGAGGGTTACAGCAGAGGAGGTTATCCAGAAGTGTCTGATTACTTCCAAACGGGAGGAGGATATGAACAACACCTATACAGCTCTGAAAACCGAAGCTACAGCGCTGATCTCGAAGACAAAGGGACCTCGCAACCAGAACTCGGGTAATCAGCGCCCTTGGAAGAAGAATCGTCAACAAGGAGGAAGAAAGACAGACAGTAGGGAATGCTTTGGCTGTAAGAAGACTGGCCACATTGAGAAGGATTGCTGGTTCAAGCATCCAGAGCTTAGACCCAAGGGAACCAAGCGTCGAGAGGACAAGGAGGACAGGGAGGACAGGGAGGACAAGACGGACAGCAAGAAGAGGAGGATGAGCGTTGGCTCAAAGAACGAATAGGGATTTGTCTCCAACACCAGTACCAGAACTGCAATACATGTTAATATCACCCGAGTACTGAAAGCTGCCAAGCATACGCCCTTTGCCAGAGAAGTCTGGGCGAAGGACTCAGGGGCTTCAGAACATATTACAAACAACTCGGGTCGGTTATACAACTATCGTGCATTCGAGCCTGGAGATGAGATTGTTATCATCTTGGGCGATGGGCGACATATTCTGGGAATTGGTGTTGGAGAGTGCAAGATTGCAAGGCTACACTTGCAAAAGGTAGTCTATGCACCAGAGATGGAAGTGAGTGTGATCAGTACCATTCGGCTGACGAATGCTGGATACTGGGTACTACACAAAGATAACCTTGGAATGGTTCTGGAGAAAGATACACTTA